>KL260071.1:63872-76009 GCA_000699545.1 Podiceps cristatus | reverse complement strand
ACCATCCCTGGAGGTATTTAAAAGATGGGTAGATGAGGTGCTTAGGGACGTGGTTTAGTAGTGGTTAGGCACAGTTGGACTCGATGATCTTAAAGGTCCTTTCCAACCAAGGGATTCTATGATTCTCAAGAGGGTTTAGATGTTGTCTGGGCATTTTGTAAGACCAATAACCCTGGCTGTTGCTCTACTTGCCAAAAACCTGCCTTTGTGCAACCCTGTGTCTCGGTTATGAATACTACTTCCCCCAAAACTCTTCCTGCTCATAAAATAGATGAGGAGACTGATCCTGTTGCCCATTTACTACTTACAGAAATGTCAAGCGTAGTCTTGACTAAACTGTAGACATTAGCAGAGCCAGTTCTATGGTGGGCTTGTGTTAATGAAATAAGATTTCATTTGGTTTCACTTCCAAACACCTTGGTTTTCCTCCAGAACCTCAGATCTGGGTATGTTTAGTTTGTAGGTGACAGGATGCCTGGGAGATGGGGAGTTTGCTTTGTGGTAAACTGATTTTAGGCTTAAAATGGTTGTTGGCTTCCATCATAACAACAATAAACTTCCATTACCCAGATACTGTTTCTCAAACTTTTGATCTGACATGAGTAAAATAGTGGCACTGAATTCATTTAAAGCCATGGCTTCTGGCTCCTATGTTGTATGTGTGAAGAAATGTCCATAGGGCATTTTTTTTCCTACGGTCAGAGATAGATTTGTGGTTTCTAGATTTACCCTGAGTATATGGCCTTAAATACAGCCCATAGAAAAGCATAAAGGCCAGAAAAGAAACACAAAAATGCTGCTATCAACCCCTGTGTGGCCCTGGTGGAAATAGCCACAGGAGTGGCCCTTCAGTGCATCGTCTCAAGCTTCCCAGCTCTGGGAGAATATTCTTCTAATGATCACTGGAAAGAGTTACTGTATAGAAAATAAGTGTGTATCAGTGAGAGAGAGAGAGGAAGGCAGAGAAAGTTTTTTTAAAATTAGTATTTTAAGTCTTCTGCAATTTGCAGCAAATCAAAACACATTATCGTATGAATAATATATAAAGAGATGATAATATAAATGCATGCTGCATTTCTATATCTGCACACCCAAAGAAAGAAAATTTTATTCACTCCCATAGTTTTTTCTTATCCAATTGCTGTAAAAGTCTTTCTTCTCTCACATCTGTCATTGCAGAATGTGAAATATGGATATGCATCCAGACAGCAATATCTAGGTAGACTGCAGAGAGGTTTCTGCTCTTTCCCAGACTGTGGCAAAAATAGTCTTTGACAAAAATGTGAAAAAAAAAGTCACCCTTTTCTTTCAAATTTTTCAATTTTCCTTTTACTGAGACTTGCTTTGATGATTTTATTTTCTGTTGTTCTTTCACTGCAACTTGGTTTTCTGGTTAAAGGGTAAAACAGAGGTGTGGGGAAAAACAAAAGAAACCATAGAAAGAAGCAGGCTTTACTCACCCCTAATTTTGACATAAATGTTCAGAGAAAACACTGAATGAATGAAAAAGTTTGTCCCAGAACTGTCAAAGGAAAACATTACTGGAAGTTGTTACAATTTTTTGAGGAATTTGAATCATCACCGCTTGCAAGGGAGCAATCAGCTGTGTCCATTTAGCAATATAGTGAACTGTGTTGTTGGGTTTTTTTTTGTTTGTTTTTTTTTTTTTTTTCCTCCTGGCTGTTGATGTTGAAACAATGGCACTGTTCAACTACTTTCTGAAATACTCCATTCCTAAGGCACAACATTTTCTGGGATCCCAAATGTAGTGATGATTTCTGTAGATTAGATTTATTTCGAATGCCCTGGTGAAACTCATTGCCTTGGTACAGAGGTCTCATCTGATCCCTGCTTTTAACATGCACATTCCTCAGTTGAGAAACCCATTGTTCTGCTTTAAACCAGTGAGGACACAGATGAAACTATCCAAAACCAAAGCAGTTAATGGGGAGTAGCCTTCAAAGCACGTATACATGTTTTTGTGCTTGGGAAGGTGTCTATTTTGTGCAACCCTAATCACTGTTATTTTTAAAGGTGTGAGAATCATTACTTCTGAAAGCAGAGAGTGAGGGGGATGTTGACACTGCAATGCCAGAAGATAAACTCTTCTTATGCTTCTCCTTGTCCTGTGATGTTTAAGATACCCTGTTTACAGCACCTTTGTTTCGCTTAATTCTGGCGTTATATTTGACATCAGACGCTTCCATCCTGAGGTGAGTTCTTGACAGTCTTTAATATGACAAAATGATTTGGGCTTCCTGTCATCCAGTTTAAATCACTTTTCTACCCATGCATAAAAAAAGCTCCATCGCAATCCTTGATGGCCACAAGCAAAATACGTCTGGTCCTCAGCTGCACGGCACTGCATTGTCATCATAATTGGACACGATAGATTTTCACTCTGCTTTACTAAAATTTTGTTTGTGAATAAGTAAATGTGCCACTAGCAGTCCAGAATAAATGCTGTTAAAAAATTAGCCCACAGCAACAGCAGAATGAGTGCATGTGTTTTTTATATACATACATATAAATATATATACATCTATATAGACACATAGAAATAAAATAGAAAGGGTGTATGAACAGGTCAAGTGCCTAGCTGAGATCAGAAAAAAAAATCCCCTTCATTGCTAAATGGCGTCCTGAACTCCATTTTCTTGGAGTGTGTTGTGTATTTCTCCCCTCAGAGAGGGTGAAAACATAAAAGCAATACTGCAGACTGTGGTGTGGGGGAGGGTTTTCTTCCTCACATTTTCTACTTCTGTCAAGCCACCTGAGAAGTTGATATGAGAAGGGCATTTTAGAAT
This sequence comes from Podiceps cristatus, assembly GCA_000699545.1. Lineage (NCBI taxonomy): Eukaryota > Metazoa > Chordata > Aves > Podicipediformes > Podicipedidae > Podiceps > Podiceps cristatus. The sequence goes on along the minus strand of KL260071.1, from coordinate 73,202 downwards.
AAAGACATTACTCTGACAGCAAATACAAATGAAATAAAATTGGCCTAAGGCTTTGATGCCAGAACCTGAATGGAGAGCTGAGACTTGGCAATGCACTAGTTTAATACACCAGAGAAATAGAACTAGAATAATTTGCAACGCAGTATGATGAAAGAAGAAAATATAACAAACCCAGAGATTAAAATAGACTTTCCAGCCTGTGTATATTCTCATTTTGCACTCAAGTTGACCCATAAACATAGCAAGAGAAGTAAACTTGTGCTTTACCCTGCACTTGGAACAAAGCCTTCAGCCATGGGGCGATACCACATCAGGAGCTTGGCCTTGAGACTCCGGAGGGTCTTGTAACCCCTGAAGGTCTGTGGATGAAGTCTTCTTTGTGGGCATCTCCTGACTCTGGAAATAGCCACCACCAGCCATGTTAAGCCATTGCTCTGGTTGCTGAACAGACGACCAGGCTTTGTGGTGGAAGAGAAAGAATGCTTAAGAGAAAGAAGGCGCTGCAGGACACCTTGTGCATGCCACTGAGGTTTTCTTTCCTGTGCATGTGCACACACATCCCTAGCTTCCTCCTGATCCAAATACTTAGTGTAAAAACTCTTGAGGTAAGGATTATTTGGGATTTCATGCTTGTACAGCATTTATAACCAGAAGTGTCCAGGTCCATAAAGGGGGAGCCTATGTGTTACCATAATGCAAAGACAAAAAATAATAGCCAATGGCTTAAAGACTAAGTTGGTTTGCATTAACATGTGGGTCTGTTTATTTTCATATCCTCCAGAAGACATCATTTATTGGTGTCTAATGTTTTTCAGGTTTGTATGACCCAAATATGAATTGTTTGACTTTTTTTGCAATAGGCATTTTGGCAAGTACTGAATTCATTTTATGGTATTAAGTCAGCTGTAGAGAAAAATAAATAAATTGTTGAAGTATCAGAGCCAATTATGGGCACTGGTTCATGTGTTGGATTCTGCATTTCTCTTTTAGATATTTAAATGATTCCAGTGCACAGGCCCAGTTGTTCCAAGTCTTTGGATGTATTTAAAGCAATTGAAAATTCCTTTTCAACATGAAAGTCAAATACTATTACAGTCCCTTTAACGAATAATAATAATAATTACCTTAAGATTGTGGTAGGATGTAAGTTTCAGTATAAAATTCCAGTTGATGGTCAAGGAGTATTTAAGTTACACAGGAAAAGTGCCATGAAGTTAATGTATTATTATTATTATTAACAATTATTTTTATTTTTAAAAGCTAGGTTCGAAGGCCACACCATTCTCACCTCCTGGTATAAGTAACTTCAGTTTATTCAGATGCAGAGCTTGATTGAACACAGCGAGATTTGCAGCAAATAGATGTAAGACACACAGAATTATACATTACTAAAAGGAAGACTTTGCCATTAACGCTGTCACACAAACTGTCCTTGGGAAGGAAACCAGCAATTCAAATAAACCAGTCATTAGTTTGCATCTAACTCCTAAGTCTGAATCCTCCAAGTCATTAATTTGGGGTGGGAAGGGCAAAATACAGCTATTGTCTGATTCTGTCGGTAGAGTAAGAAAAAGATAGTGGTGCTATCTAATTCATCAGGAATTTATGTACATTAGAAAAGCAGTAACTTTGTCACAAGTACACAAACTATCACAAGTAAACAGCTTCTTCAAGCCTGATGAAAAAAGCTTCAGCGTGCTGCAGCAGCAATGCATTTGTTTATTATTGTATATAGTTTAACCTATTTTTACGCTGACTGTCTGATTCTCTGCTTTTCACCCAGACACAAAAATCCTAGGTTAGGGTGTAAAGGAAGAAGAAACCTGTAAGCAAGAGCTGGCCAGCTGGTGATGGAGGTTATTAACTGAGGACAAAGCAGACATTTACAACAGTGGGACAGAAAAGGCAGAACGAAACAGAGATCTTTCTTTAGTTATATTTTTCTCTTTCAGAAATATCACTTTGTCTAGGGCAGTTCAAACACTTGGCGAGAGGGGGGCAGGGAGTAATAACATGAATGTTTAGCCTTCCTCTAGGCTTTTTCCATGCTCTAGATATCCCCAGAATGCAACAGAGCTTCCTAGCTCACCACTGAATAACGTCTCAAATATGCCCTTCTCCTCACTGGTTGGAAGGACCAATTTATGAAGAGAGATTAAAAGAATTAAATATAGATAGCTTCACTAAGTGAAGACTACAGTGGGACAAAAGAACAGCCTACAAGTTCATGGAGGAGGTAAAATCCTGAGGGAGGTGAATTATTTAGGACAATAGGAGTGGGTTTAACTAAGAGTAATGGGATGAAATTAAGAATAGGAAAAATTAGGCTGAATATAGAAATCTTCTTGACAGCAAGATCTATTTGGTTGTGGACAACTGCCCCTTGGGAAGTGATGGAAGACCCATCGGTTGGCATGTTTAGAGGCAGGCTTTGACAAAGCATCAGTTAACGCACTGTGGGAAACCACTTGCAGGGAAATATGTGAAAGGAGTTGATAGGTATTGTTGGTCTCCTTAGTCTTTCTGTAACATATCTCATCAAACCAACCCCCCCAGCTCATTGCGTTGACTTTACCATCATCACACTTGGACCACATGAATCCAGAGACTGCGGTGTGAGAGTCACACCATCACCGTCCCCTTGCCCAGGCAGAGGCTGGTAAATCTGGAAGGGTCTTCTCTTGGCATGGGTTCATTTGGCAGGTCAAGGGGCAAACGATGTCTACCTCTATCGTCAGGCTCCTTCTGTACTCTCAGGTGTTGAATTATCCTTTCTTTCCCACTTATCTTACATCACCCCGTGGAGGCACTGCAGCAATTTCTGCATCTTTAAAATTCTCCGGCACGTCTTCACGTTGTGAGCTCCCTGAACCCGCAAATGCTTGAAAAGCCCCCCTCTCTTTCGAATGTGCGTTGGGAAGACAGTTCTTACTGCCGCCGCCAGTGACAGCAGTAAGCAGTGCAGCTTAAGCATTACATTGCATTTGAGTTTTGCTGTTTGTTATAAACAGGTAGTGATGGCTTCATCTTATTTTTAGGAGCAGGGCAGACATGGTTTCTGCAGCTAGCTAGCTGCAGGATCCTCAGCCCTCTCATATGCCTGCGCGTAAGAAGTAGCTGCAGTACAGTATAGTTTGTACATACATTTATTATGGTTAAAACTGCATTAAGTAAAGAGACATGAAGGCCACTGCTTTTAAAGGAGTGGCACACAGAACTACACTTCACATGGCTTTACCGGTCATTCAGACCCTCAAAACGGGAATAACATGTTGTGATGGAAAGGTGTGACTTTCTAGATGCATCTGATTTCCATTGTATTGAAGAGCTCCATTTTGACACTTTAAAATCATTAAGGCTTCCTCGTTGAGACGTGTAACGTTTCTATATTACCCCTGCAAATCTCTCTTACCAGAAGCCTTGATGTGACCCTGTCGATTCCTGAGGACTGGGCCACCGCCCTGAGGGACAAACGCCCCACAAAAAGGGGACTTTGAGAAGGACCAGCCTCGCACAAAATGAATTCAGCAACTCCAGTTTGTCATTTTGCCCTTCTTTTGCAGGGGAAAAATACCCACCACCAACAAAAAAACCTACGCTAGTGATTTCTTTTGACTTAAACTGGGCATTCAAAAAGCTGTTTTTATTAATGAATCATATTAAGCCATCAGTGAAAGGCTCCCTGACTCTGTTTAAATAACAGGCTATGATTCCTCCCTCCCGCACCCCCCTTCCCTTTGGCTCCACTGCTATTAATTGAGGAGTTTCTTTGTTTCTTTTCTAATGAAGCTAACAGAACACATCTGTCAGGTGCTTGTATTCTTCACCCGTCTATAGTATGTAATAGCCCAGCTGGAGGCTATAATGCTACACAATACCCCTGGCCGTTACAGCAACTATTTATTCCTGGGCTTTTCCTCAGATAGGGATTTGAAAAAAGTCTGAAATTTGGGCCTAATTGCTATTTACACAGCGATAGACACCTGTTCTAGCTGAGACACTGGCTCATGAATCCCACACCTGAGACCTTAGGGAAAGCGAAGGGGAAAATTTCAAGCAGCTGCCAGTCCGGTTCAGAAACAGAGAGCTTTTCTATGCTATATGTACGTACAGTACATAAATTCGTGCATGCGTTTTGCCATAGCTACTGTTTCATAGCCAAGTGTTCATTTAAAGGCTTAACATATGCTGGTTGTGTGGACACACGTACACAAGCAGGAGGAGAGAATTTTCTGCCTTCACTTCTACATTTTTATTGGACTCTCCCAAATTTGTTGTGCCAGGATTTCTTTCTTCAAAGATCAGTGGCCACGGGTTGCTGCCAGCCGCCGAACTTCCCCTCTCGTCTCACGTCGTGCAGCACAATCGCTCCATTTTCTCCTTGTTTATGCAAAGGATCCTGCTCTTCCTCTTTGTTTTTGTTCAGGGGAGTTTTTCTCGCCCGCGTGCTCCTCAGGAGCAATAGTCCATGGTGACGGTGGCAGCGGAGGCTTTGTTATCGTAAAGCTGCTAGCGGTGGGGACACAGTGTAAAACCATACATGAGTCTAATATAAGTTAGCAGCCTCTCCAATGCAGTTAAGAGCTCAAATTGATTAAAACGCAGTTAGCTCATAAAACTCCTTGTTTATTACCTCAGATGTTTGTCAAAGACACAGAGCTGAAGAAAAGGTTTCCTTCTGTTTCTCTGTTCTCCCGGTCATCATCATTCTTCCTCTCTATTTCTTTCTGTTTGGTGCCAAACAGCCCCATTAGTTAGATGTGGGGCAGAAATAAAATGTTATTGCCCTGACACATTGTTAGATGACAATATCCTCTGCCGCTGCCAGGGGAGGGACATGGGGCATCTGCTTTACAAAATTTTTCCCTGCAGTTGGGGGCTGGGGTGTGTGTGTGTGTGTGTGTGTGCGCTTTGAGCTTTTTGGTTGAGACCTCTCTTTTGTGGGAAGACCTTTAATTCAGCCTGTTTCTTTAACTCGATGATGCTCTGTCATCCTGAACCCACCTTTATAACACTCTTGTTTGGGGGAGGGGAGACGCAGGAGAACAGGTTGAATAATTAACTGGAAAAATTGGTTCTTATGTATGTCATGCAAAAGACATCTGAGAGCTGCTGAACATCAAATACAAGAAGGGAAGGTGAGGAATAGGAAGGTTAATAGATGGATTTAAAAAAAAAAAAAAGGTGAGAAAAGCTCACACAAGGGATGAAATAAGACTACCGAGCCAAGCTGAATATTCTAGAGGTTTCTAAAAACACATATATCAGAAACAGAAAGATGAGTCAAGGAGCCAGCAGAGCTTTTAAGATGGGGTGGGGCACCCAGATTAGTGAGAGAGGAAGGGGATACTGCTAATATTAATTATTTGCTGCAGGGCTCACAAAAGCAGTTCGGTAGCTGAGGATAGAAACAGAAATTCATTTCCCAGAGGAGGAAGAAAGAAGTAGTGAGTGATCTCAGGGTCACTCCAGGACAGGTGATAATGAAATTAGAGTTAATGAAGATTAGGAAGACACCAGGCCCAGATGAGCCTCCATCCCAAGATTATGAAGATGATGTTGGTAATAAATGCTCCCTGCACATCTAGAGGGACCTTAAAGGCAGAGGAAACCATGGCTGTCTCTGATTTAACAGGAGCTCTGGGATAATAATAGGTCTTAACCTTTTTCTTCTAAAGACTGAAGTTTTAATAGACACTGAGTACCTCGGTTTACAGACTTGCCCTCGTAATGCTGGTAATGCGCCTTTTCCATCTCTGGAATAGCCTCCAGATTAAAGGGAATGGATAATACAGGATGGATTAGATAACATCTCCTTGCTCTTTGGCCCTGTATGACACTGTGACAACTTTCTTTCGGTGAAACCAAATCCTTGACCTCTAATAGAAACCAAACTATATATCCATATGTATTTGTATTTATATCCTTCAACCACAGAGGCTGTACATGCTTGTGAATATAAAACATGGTAAGCAAGGTGAAAGCTAGCAAAACTGGAAACGTAGCCCCCCTTTCAGAGATGATAATGTGATGAGGTGAAAGCTCTGACCCACCACTGGCCTGTGCCAGGGTGATTTAGGAGGACGCTGTCTCCAGCTATAGCTTAGCCAGTGGGTAGGGACCCAGTGGCTGAGTATCAGCTATCGTTGCGCTCATTTAGATTGCCCAATATAATTCTATATTCAACAAGGGTGCCAGCTGGGGCAGCTCTGGGGATGTGCTGCCTGGTTTGCCGCCTGTGTAGTCCCCTGGGAACGAGTGTTGTTACTAAAAGTCCATGAAGAGAAGAATTTGGGTCTGTGGTCCTTGCTGAGCAAAACTCCTGCTGATTCAGACCCCGTGTCTAGCAGAATACACAGTTTTAATTCATTTCTAAGAGCCATGCCAACATGTTAGTGTACTACCTGCCCTGCCCATGTTTCACCAGTGCGATGCTTTTACGAGTCTGTTCTGGACTTGTGGTTTTGTCCTCAGTATCAGACTCATACACCTCTCCTCTCTATTAATGCCTATATATCCCTTATTTGACCTGGTTTCATATACAGACCGTTTCTTAAATTTTGTTTTGTAACACTCCTCTCATGTGTTGCAGATCTGATGACCTTCCTCCCCATTTCTGTTATCACCTGAGCTATAATAAGCTGGTCCTCAGGGCAATCCCTTGAAATGCCTTTCTCTGTGAAACTTTTGCAGGAGAGGGCCTTGATTTCTTTTTGTAATCAAGTAAATTACTTCCCAATTGAGAATGAAAACATTATGCTTTTGAGTAAATTGTGGTAATCCTCTCATATAAATCAGCTTTTTGTATGATGCTGCCTCAAAAGCTTTCTTGTTGTCTAGGTAAATAATGCTCAGTTTCCTCCCATTGATTCTGGGTTTTACTTCTGTGATGATCTCTCTCAGCTTTGTTGGCCATAATGTTTTTTAATAAAGATATGCCGTCTACCTTTGATTAGACTAAGCCCCATTGAATATTGCATTACTCCAGCTCTGTGTGGCTGGTGTCTTCCCTGTTATGGAAATCAAATTTACAGCTGTGAAGGATTTTTTTTAAATCATTAGTTCTGCATCTGAGTTTCACAGTTTCTGATGTTCATCTCATTTTCCTTTGTTATGTCTTTAACCAAAATGACTACATCAGGAAAACCTAGTTGTCAGGATGCCGTTCCCGGCTCTATTGTCTTTGTCATAGGTTAAGCCCTTCCCTGTCACATATGTAAAGTGCAGGGTGAGTAGCACTGACCTCAGCAAATGTAAAGAATTTTTTTAGGCAAGCAATGCAAGTTCAGGGTGACCAGACAGTCTATGTGATAGCATCATCATTTTGGTTTGGCTCATTATTAATGGCTGAAGTTCTAGATATAAGGGAAAGAAGCAATTAATAGATTTTAAAAGTTAGCTTTATATGAAGGCTCCTAGTTTCTGTTTGTTGGTGGTCAGAAGAATCAGCAACAGTGGTTTATTTCCAGCTCTGGCTGGTTGTCAGATTTATGTCAAAATTGGGTTAAATCTGAACCCCACTTTACTTTCAACCTTTCCACCATATTCTTTTTAATGACAAAGGGTAAAAAAAAAAAAAAAAAAAAAAAAAAAAAGCCATTTGGTCATTCAGAATTTTTTAAGTTAAGTGAAACAGTTTGCAAGGCTTAATCATGGTTTAAAAACCAGACAACCCCGATCATTATTGCAATATTGTCTTGATCCTTCTGTTGATATTGAAAACCACTTAGCCTTTAAGAAGTCCTGCTTATTTTCAGCAGTGCTACACCCAAGATAAAGCACAGTTAGTTTTGGAGAGAGAATTTAATAACGTATGCTCTGATCTTCCTCTGGGAAATATTCTCTAGACCAAAGTATTTATGCCTGTGTGTAATCTGAAACACAGAGTATACATACATACCCAAATGTATGTATATGTGTGCCTAAAAAAAGCATATAAATCTATAAAATCGGTCTCCTGAAATCAGTAAGACTGTTCATGGATAAAGGCACAATGTACACAAAGGCAGCAGATTTCAGAACTTTTAAACCCAGCTCCAGAAACTAAATGAATGAATCAAGAATAGATAGGAAGAGGGCAATGAGGGCTTCTCGGGCTGTGAACTCTTTGGAGACAGGGCCTCACACCACTGCGTGTTTGTACGCTGCCTTGTGCAATAGGGTTTCATTTTTTTGGCTGACTCTTAGGCACAGTGGTAATGAAAATGATTAACAGTGACAACACGTTTTAGTGAGACTCGTGGGGTCGGTCCTTCCCGTGTGTGAACGTCTGGCCACACAGACCATCTCCGTCTTACCAGGAATTGCAAAACATCCTTGTGGCCAAGACAGTAATTGCTTACAGAGGAAATTAATGTTGGGAGAGTATTTAATGTATTTTAAGCTGCCTTTTAATGCTATTTAGCAGGTGGAAACAAGGAAGAGATTTAGCATCATGTGAACATCCAGCTCTCAGTGGACCACCGAAAGGCTGGAGCAGCTGAGTTGGGTTATCAGAGACGATTCCAGATGTTCTCCAACAGCATCCATTTGAGAGATTATGGAGAATAATAGTGGAGTCCAGATGTGATTGAGCTACATCTGAGTTCTCAGGGAAAGAAACACATCTATAGTTAATACAGATATTATACTGTTGCTTGGCATAGTCCAGGAGTTTATTTTACGTCCAGCGTTTAACCTCCTTTCCCCCCAAGGTACAAATGTCAATATTGAATTTTCTCTGGTTGAATGAATGTGTCACAGCGCAGATTAACCACTGGCAGTGATAAAGGACTTTCACTTGCCAAAACTAAATTTCTCACAAATGGATCGAAACAGTCTGAGATACAGAAAAGAAGCAAGATGGGAAATCTTGCCAAATTTAGTCATGATGGTTCATTAAACTGATCTTAAGACTGCAGTGTATGTACTTTATCTAGGAGCTCTTGCTTTCAGCCAGCGGGGAGCATAGGCTTGTGCATGCCGGCATGTCTGTGTGTGCAAGTGCACGTACACCTGGGGACAAGGTGGCAGGGCAATACGGGACAGATACAGATAACACTTACCACAGTGGAGTTCCTCAAAAGCCCGCTACTCTCTTTGGCTCTTCCATGTGCGAGGCATGTGGGCTGCGGGAGGACCTGGTCTCTGTGAGCTGGGCTAGGCAGGAGCTTTGCTGCCAGGGGAGCCTTCACAGAATCACTAAGGTTGTAAAGGACCTGTAAGATCATCAAGTCCAACCATCAACCAACACCACCCTGCCCATTAAACCATGTCCCACAGTGCCTCATCCACACGTTCCTTAAACACCTCCAGTGAGGGTGACTCCACCCCCTCCCTGGGCAGCCCATT
>KL260071.1:23564-55233 GCA_000699545.1 Podiceps cristatus | reverse complement strand
GGATGCGGCCTAGTGTGGTGCGGACCTGACATGAAAAACACATGAAGCCAGCCAGGACACATTAGTCTTGTCATCTTGGATATTCCTGGGAAGCCATGGTCATCCTGATATAGAAATGTGACTGCAAACACTGTTGCGATAGATACCCAGGAAAATTCTGAGAATAGATTAGACGTAGTATTTCATCCTAAAAGTGCTGTGTCATGTGAGCACCGATACCTCTCATCTTGCTGATTAAGTGCGCAAGCACAAAGGGTACCCCGCTGCCCCTCCCAAACTCAACAGCTGCTACTTGGAAGAGGCTTTTTCCCCCCATAATTGGTATTAGATGATGATGATGCCACAGGCTTTGAAATATTGGAAGCCAGCACTGATCACGCTTACAGATAGTTGAACAATGCAGTGCAATGTAAACTAGGCAAACAAATCCATCTGGGTTGCCAGAGAAGGCAGAGAAAAGCTCTAATCTTCTAGAAGCAGCTGTTGGCCAAGCTGACATTGAAAGGCATTATTTTTAAAATGAAAGCTTCTGTGCGGGTGATGAAAGCTGCTGGATTTCTTGCTTTGGACTGGAAGCACTTGTCAGTAGCCCAGACAGAGATCAAAATCATTGAATGCTGCAGAGCAAGAGTGATAGGCAGGACCCTCCTCCGTGGGTAATGGATTCCTATCCACACTGGGACATGGTGGGTTTTGCCAGGAATAGCTGCTTACTGGGGGAGGGTGGGAGCATCACTGAGCCGCAGTAGGAGAGCTGCTGGTGCACCTGAGCCAGCCGAGAGCTGGCTGTGGTATGCACCCTGCCTTGGACACTCACCAAACTGTGTAAGGTAAGAGGGGGGTATCCTGATCTGATTCCTCCCAGAGAAGTTCCAAAGCATGGGGAAGCTTATAGACAGAATTTAGTCCATGCTGAGTCCTAGGGTAGACCCTGTCAGGACAGTTAGGTGAGCAAAACCTTCCTCAGGTAGCTACAGCCTGTGGCAGCAAACAAGTAATGTCAGGAGTCTGGATGTGCTGCTCATGTAAACCAAGCTACATCAGTCAAAGAGGCTTTATTCCAGGACAAGTGAGTCACCCCTGGGGCTTTTGCAAATACAATATTACAAAGTTAGAGGAAAAAGACCCCAAACCCTAAAATTACATGATCATACTGGTAAGTGTCTTTAGAGTCCTAATCTTAGTGCCTGAAAAGTCCAGTTTAAAAAAACAAAACAAAACAAAACAAAACAAAAAAACAACAGGAGAGAGAGAGAGAGAGAATAATTTCATTTATGAGGATAGCATTGTTATCATCAATAAGTGTGTGGATTTTCATCCAGGGTAAGATGATACAGTTCAAATGTGGAAGAGCAAAGGAGAAGAGATCTCCCATGTGTATGGCACTCTCTGGAGCGTGGTGGTAGGTTACCAATGGCAGTAGCAGCACGTAAAATGGTTGTAATTTGTATTGGTTTTAACAGTCTGTGATGCCTGATGGATGTTACCAAGATCTGTATTTTTCTTTTGTGCACTGTGACTGCCAGAAAAATAAAAGCCACCCCTACCAGGATAAGTAGCATTATTATCCATGCTCCAGACACTGGACTGAAGAGGGGGTTGCATGGAGCAGTGGAGTCACGGCAGGGCTGTCAGATGTTAGCAGAGGCAGGGCTAGGACCCAGCCCTTCTCTGCGGAGAAGAGACATGGCTGGAGGATGCTGCGTTGGGGTCTGTTGTGAGCAGTTAGCAGTTCCCCCGGTACATGGCAACTGATTAAGTAGTAAACTTGACTTAAGTCTCATAGGCTTGGAGGCTGGAAGAAGGAAAATAATACACAGGGTTAGAGCTAAGCCCCCTCTCTGAAAGCAAGTTGTCCTTCGGGCATTCGTGCTGGTGGTTTGCCTGGCAGAGCAAAGGCAGGAGTGGAGGAGCAAGCAAAACTTTTCATTATCCTCGTTGCCAGAGAGTTGAAAGAATCTGACAGGGAGACTTGTTTAGCTGCAAAGCCATATAGACCATATTGTCTAAATACATTTTGTTTTCTTGTTAAACTCCATTTATAAGAGTGACAAGAAAACTAATAAAATCTACTAAGAACAATGACGGTAATTTAGTACTCAGAGAGTGAGAGAGAGGAGCTGTGTCTGAGGATTGCCTGCGCTGCTCTAACGTCTTCAAGCCATGCCTGAAGTACAGATATTCCTTCTGATGAGCTATGAGCCTGCACAGGAGGGTTTTTTTTTTCTGTCACTTTTTTATTCTGGACAACATCTACCGCCTGTCTTCTGAAGTTTTTCATAAGAAGTTGTTGCCAGCCAGCTTTACAGAGAGAAGTTAAAAGGCCTGGTAGGTAATGCAACGTTCTGTGAGATGCAAAACAAACCACTCCAGACTCAGTCATAGGTTACTTTATAGAAGAGGTCTCTCCTTGATTTGCACCGGTTTGTGGTGACGTCTATCACAACCTTGTCAACCAAATATGAGATGTTATGTTTTTAGAACTGCATCTGTCAACAGAAATGCATGGGTCTAAAGCGTCAATCATCTACTTGACAATGGCCAGTCAACACACTGCACTTTCAGATGCACCTAAACATTGTGCCAAAGCTTTAATGCAACAAAACTTTCAACAGCTCTGTTCTTTCGCATTTGCTTTGGCTTCTTAATTTTTCCACCAATTTATGAAAAAGAGAAATGGCGCATTTTTAATGAACATTTTGAAAACTAACTCAACATCCTTATTTAAACATGTCAGTGTAAATGGTGAAAAACAAGGGGGGAAACCACCAAAGAAATGAAAAACAAAGACTAAAATATAGTTTAGTGGAATAACTCTATGTTCAGACTTGAGATTTATAGAGTTATATTTTGGTGTCCTAAATTTTCCCTGTGATCAGCTTTTATCTTAATAGTTCCTGCCCAGTGCTGCTATGAGGTCAGGTTGTATGTGGTTTAACGGCTGCTGTACTCTGACCAGAGGTGGAAGCATTTCCATGATGGTCTGAAAAGAACTAGTGTACAGCATTTGTACAGCTCTTTGGGGATCTTCCTGGATGAAAGGCACTATTATATGGGTAAGATCATTATCATTATCATGAAAAACCTTCTCAAGGAAGCAATTCCACCTTCTGCTTCTGACACCTCATTTCTCTGTTGTCTCAGGAGCCTCTTTTGTATCTCCTAGGAGTGTCAGTTCACATCTTAATCTCTTTGTATGTAATCTCATTACAGATAATCCCATTTGCTGGAGATGTCAGTACTTCTCCACCATGTGAGGAAGGATTTCCACTCAGCTCATTTTGTAACTGATCCCAGCTACATTCACTGTACGAACCAGACTGGCTATAACTGGAATCTCCCTTAGGTTAGGTTTGCTGTGGGCAGGGACATTCAAGGGAGAAACAAAAGAAAGAAGAGAGAGAGAGAAAGAAAGAGAAAGAGAAAGAGAAAGAGAAAGAGAAAGAGAAAGAGAAAGAGAAAGAAAGAAGGAAAGAAGGAAAGAAAGAAAGGAAGGAAGAAGGAAAGAAAGGAAGAAAGGAAGAAAGGAAGAAAGGAAGAAAGGAAGAAAGGAAGAAAGGAAGAAAGGAAGAAGAGAAAGAAAGGAAAGAAAGAAAGGAAGGAAGAAGGAAAGAAAGGAAGAAAGGAAGAAAGGAAGAAAGGAAGAAGAGAAAGAAAGAAAGAAAGAAAGAAAGAAAGAAAGAAAGAAAGAAAGAAAGAAAGAAAGAAAGAAAAAAAGGAAGGAAGGGAAGGGAAGAGACTCCTTTCTTCTAATAATGCTTTTTTTACCCCTTGTCACATTGTTTACATAAGAAAGGAATTTTCCCTTAAAAAAAAAAATCAAGGTTTATAAAAAGCCAATCGTAAAAGAAGTTTGGAAATTACTTTTACAGCCATCCATCTTCAGTCAAGTCTGTGTGGTAGTGGCAGATGCACTGTGAGCTTCCCTCACTTTGATTTCTTGCCTTTTAGTAACTCTTGTCAATTAGGGAGGATATAGTCTACTCTCAATTCATTAAGTGCACCACAATTGTCAGTTAGTGACAGACTCAGGGGAGGCCAGGACTAAGTAAACATGGAGGATAAATTGTACAAGAATTACACAGTTTGGAGAAAAACAGGGCGCTCTTTATATAATACACTTATCCTTAAAATCTTGAGTAAGCTCCTATTGTTGATAAAGGTCCAAAACCTCGTATTCTTAAAGGGAGGAGTGGGGGGGAAAAAGCACTCACTCTCCTTTGACGGTTTGAAAAAAGAAAAGATGTTTGTACCACTCACTGACTGGCTAATGAATAATCAGATTTCACAGCTTGAGTGCTGGGGTGGTAATTTGGTTGCACGCCATGCTCCAAATCCATGGAATAGTGCTTCATTAATGTGAAGACCTGTATAATCAAACAATTAGCAGTCTCTCTGCTGCTAAAGCAGCTTTTCATCAGCATATATACTTCGTTGTAAGATGAGTCTCAAATTACTGATCTGACAGCAACTAGTCTTTTACTAAATCACAGCAGTAGTAAAGTAGGGTGGACAGAACATTCATTTTTTTAACCCATTTCTGCATCTGCAAGAGGTTCATTCTATCCATGCCACATGCCATATACAACTGCCATTGGGAAGGTAAAGACATTATAGGTGAACTGAAATTTCATTTAAATGAGTAAATCACAGATTATATTCTTCTTACAGAATGTTCAAGTCCTGTAAATTAGCAGTGGTATGTTGCTACTTCTCACTTCACCTACTTCTTACTTCACTTAACTTCTGGGAAGGAGGAAGAGGCTTCTACCCATATTCCAGTACTTGAATGTCACCATCTTCCCTTCCTGTACAGGATTTAACCATATAGGCAGAAGGAATCATCCTCAATTTCAACTCTTTTTCTATATTTTGGCATTGGATTCTGAGGTCCAAAGGCAACTGCTCTCTGCTCTCCAGTTCATTTGAAAACATTACAGCTAGGGGAGAGGAGGTGGAAAAAGTGAAGATGAGCCCAGACTGCAGCATTAATTGTCACATAGGAATATGAGTCTCTCACTTGCTTCAAGCTCAGAAAGCCCTGGTGCCTAGAGTCTCTTATGCCTCTCATCTCTGTGCCGGCTCGGGATGTGATTGCCACCTTCCAGGGGACAAAAGCATCAATATGGGCCTGAGCAACTGTTCGTGCACCTGCTGCCACCGCAGTAGTGGGCAGTGGAGGTGTTCATTGGAAGGATGGGACAATGCATAGGATCGGGGTAAGCTAGCAAAGTATGTAGAAGGATAAAGTGTTTTGTGTACAGATGGTTTTGTAGAGCGTTCCCATGCTTTAATGACAGACACTTTCCCTTGTATTAGCAAATAACGCTTAGTATTATTTATTTATGTGCATGCTACATGTGGGTTTTTATTTCCTTTAGTAATGCCTTCATTTTTCTGGAAATCAGCTGAACGGCAGTGGGTTTGTTTTGTTCTGTAGCCCAGCAGGTGCTAGCTGCTGAGTGTACTGGAAACATATAGCAAGTATTTGTGATGTTGGCATAGATATTGCACCAGAACTTTAGCTTGTGTGAGACAGTGCAATGAAGTTCATTTGTGTCAGCTGAGACATTGACGCAGTACATTTATGATCTAATTTAACAACAGCTGATCTAAGGTGGAACAGTGCTGGACTCTTTTCATGGCTATAGTTTTTTATCTGGTTTTCTTTCCTTTCCTGTTTGTCAGGAAAAAATATTTTTTTTTTTTATGTTATGGGTGCTGTACCTGTTCCGGAACCCAAATGTCTGAAGTACAACTCATGGTAGCTGAAAGGCTCAGTAGCTCAAAGTGCCTGTTAGACTGCCCTGACTGAATAGGTGTTTTCTATGTATCAGATGGAGAAGTGATGATGAGTTCGGGTTATCTAAGAGCAATCCTGAAACCTGGCCTTTTCAGAGAAGATGAAAGGAGAGGTCTCCTGCTTTTAATACCTGTCAGTCTAATACCAACTTGAGAAGACTGTGCTGCAGAGATCATCCTGGTTTTTATATCTGAAACAGAGAGATGGAAACTGGAAAAGGCCAAAATATCCCTCAAGCTGACTACCCAATTTTCAGCAAGAGCTATGAGGTACTAACGCGTAGTCACCTTTAATACAGCTGGCCTCCACCAGCATTTTCACCCAAAATGGTGGTCTCCTTTTAACTTCCAAGGCTCTGCAATGACAGCAAATCCTTCACACTTCAGTGGTTAGTTGTTGATCTGGGAATTGTCCTCACTACCAGGTGCACTAGCAAACAGAGAATGGGACCCAGCACAGGATCCAGCCGGTATGTGCTGTCACCAACTCATGAGGGGCACCCTTGGGTCATAATGGGCACAGTTTCTAGAGAAATGGAATCTTACAAGCAGGTAGTTTTGGGGGATTTTTTAGTATTGTGATTCTGTCTTAATGCCTCTTGTCTTTCCAATGCACACCAAATATCTTTCTGGCACAGGCAGTGCCTCTGCCATTGTATAATTAAGGCATCTGTAAAGAACTGCACAAATAAAGACATGCATTTCAGGTCACGAGGTTGGCTGGTTTGAGAGATCTAACATCTGGGTTAAAATAAAAAAATCTAACATGGATGATTTTTAATCTTTGTAATAGTATAACTCGTGAGATCACGTGCAGTGTTCTCTTCGTTGTCACAGGCAGAGGAAACAGAGTTCTTTAGACACTAAATATGGTCATTAATTTTCTTAGGCATTCATCTTGCTTATAACAATTCGGATGTGTATGCTGAAACTTGTGAACCCATTCATAAATCTAACATTGTTTTGTGAAATGAAGTTGTGATACATTTCCTCCAGAAACAGTTCTTTGTCCAGGCCTTGCCTGAAAAACAATTAGGAACATTTTTCCACTGGATTCCTTCACAAATGTCCTCGATGGTTATTCCCTTGATGGAAATAATCCCGAAAGGGCCCTAATCCACCTGGGAAGAGAGCCCTAGTCCTTGGACAGGGTCTCTCCAGCCTCGCAAGCAGAGGGGAGGTGGTGGGGTTTCTTCTCCAGATGCTGCGCACTGTGGATCCCACCCTTTCCCCCTCATCGGGAGGCACTGTCCTGCAGGGACGGCAGCTCACCGCCGGTGCTGCTCAGCAGCAGCCCAGCTCGGGGCAACCGGTGCTGCCTAACCTTGCTGGGGTCCCCCACAGCAGGCCATGGGAAGAGGGTAGAGCCGTACCCACCGGCTGAGGGGCTACGATGCAGCCAGCTCTGGCGGGGGGGGAACATTTGTCCTCAGGAGGACAGAGTGTGAAAAAGGCCTGGGAAATTCATAAGGGGGAGTAAACTTTGACGAACGCCCTACGGGAATTAGGCGTAAAGTCCTGACACAGGAGTTATGTGCCTACAGCTCACCACTGCTTTTATAATCTTACCCTTAACCCACTTGATCTCAGGTTCACCGTCCCTTCCTGCAAACCCCCTTTCAAAAAGGAAAAACAAAACAAAACAAAACAAACACAGGTAGAAATGTAATAAAAGCAGGGAGGCAATGACTATGCTTTCTCCTTGCTTACGGAAATAGCAGGTGTCCCAGTGTAGCAGGGGATGCAAATCCCTGCCAGGGTATCCCAAGACCGCAAGGGGAAAGCAAAACCAGTGCCCTGCACCTGCTGCAATGGTTTCTGTTGCGGGATGCTGTTCCTTGAGACACCAACATACACTGCAAAAATGGCACTGTGTATACGCAGGTAACACACGTGTGAATTTACAGTATAATATTACATGTGCGCACACACATCCCCTTACAATTTTTAACCACACATTTTTATCGTAAATTGTATTTTTTGGCTATGAATTCCTCGACTGTAACAACTCTTTTCCTTGTATGAGACCCCTGCCCCTGTCATACCTCAGGACCCAATCCTGCAGACGTTGCTGTGTGCATTCAAGTACAAGTGTCTCTGCCAGTGTAACTCTTGGAATAAGAAAAACAAACTCCAATGGCAGTAAGAGGCAAATAACATGAAATAAAAAATGTGTTTCAGGAATAGGGTCAAAAGGGATGAAAATACTTGTATGGTGCTCAAAAGATACACTTACATGAAACTTGGATTATAAACAAATAAATGTATATATGTAAAAAGATCAATCACACTCTATTGTAGATAGATCACAACAAACATAAATGTGTCCCGATACTCATATTAAGTGAGTTTCATTTGTTCTTGATTTATAAGTAATAATAGTGTTATTTTTAGGACTAATTATTTCAACTCTGCCAATTCAAAATAATTTATAAAAACCCACCTTTGTATAAAGCTATTAATTTTACCCTATTTTTTAAAAAACAGTTTAGTTTTCCTTTCCTTTTTTTCTCTGTTGCATAAAACTTGTGTTTTAACAAACCACTGCCATGAGCTAACCCAGATCTGAATCCAGAAAATGCTCTCAACATTATCCTTCTCTGTTCACATATATTTGAAGTAAATTACATCAAATTGTATTTGAAATACCAAACTGGCATTAATGGAAGCTTTTTTTGCTCCAGGCACCATTTTAAAATAGATGAGCATAAAAATGCAGTCTGCATCATTAAGTTTATATGAAACTAGTGAGAATAAAAATCACCATGTAAGTTCTAATAAGATGTGTTTTTCATTCCAGTTTAATAACCCAAGACTATATTCATCTTCCAGTATAATAAATACACTGAAAGGAATTCATTCTTTTGTGGTTTTTAACATGTTGAGGGTTTCAGAAGATGGAGATTTCTGGGAAGCTGGGTGAAGAAAATTCTTTAATATGGCAGTGCGGAGTATTATTATCATAAATAATTAATGTGCACAGCAGAAGAAAGCCTAGCTTCATTAATAATTCTTATTTTTAGTTGGCATAAGCTAGAGGTGCTGTATCTTCTTTCATCCGATCTATGTCAATTTCCACGATTTTAATTTACTAGATGTTAAAATTTTAAAGGTACGCTACATTTTACAATGGATTTTTGTTTGTGACTTTTCATTAATATCCTACTACTAATTCTTACCCATCGAGATATTTTTAGTAACATGCGAAAAAGGAAGAAAAAAAATTGTAGCAGCCAGGCAAGGTAGAGTGGGCATCAGTGTCAGCTCCTTTCATCTTTCATTTCCCTTTGGGACCAGTTAAGATGTTTCTTTGATTAGGACCTCAGGAAATATTAAAAAGCTCTTCTGTGAATTTAAACTCATCAAACTTGTCTCTGTTTATTTTTTTGAATACCGAGATAATTCACCTCCCACATTTCAAGAACACAGGTTCCCTCCAACCCAACCGCACTTCTCGGATCAGCTAAGTCACTCGTCAACGTCGCTGAATCTCTCTCCTAACAAATGTTAGTGCTTCATTAATGCAGTGCCCGAGTTGGAGCCACTCCTGAACGTCCCTTATTAGCACAAACGAGGAAATAAAGATGACACTATAGATGGCACCGAGGCGGCATGCCACGAGGCGAGTGCAGGTAGTGCTGGGTTAAAACAAAGGAGAATGATGTGACACCTGAAGAAAAAAACCACAGAGATGGGAGAAACCATTTTGTCTTGTTGCAAAATGTATGTGGGAAAGAGACTGCGACTCTCATTGCGACTTTGGAAACACCAACACCGTGGAGATGTAATGTTAACCTGCATTATGCCTTTTAAACACATTTGCAAATGTTCTTCTTAATCTCACATTGCAAATGTGAGAACTGATTGAAAAGCAATGGGTTTTCTTCATCTTAGGTATTTTAAAAGAAAATATGTTTGCGTTGTTGTTTTTTTTTTTTTTTTCTTCCAAACTGTATTGAGCTGACTGGGAAAAAAATAAACAACACCTTCCTCCTGATTTTTATACTTTTCTGTCCTTTTTAACTGTTTACCTCCTTTTATTCTTCTTGAGACCAAAAGAAAAAAACAGAGGTGCAGAAGAAGAAGAAGAAAGGATACTGTAGAGACCATGGGAGAAAGGAATACCCTGTCAAAATAATAACTTTAAGGTGGGGGAAGAAGAAAGCCAACAAAAGCAAAATGAATGAAGTTATTCACTTGGGAAAAAGGCCATTTTAACCTCATTTATTTTGTGATGAAAACTTTCAGTTACAAGCAATACTTCTAGCATCTAAAGTATCCCAGGTGTCATTTCAGCCATGTATGACAGCATCTTCCTTCAGTCAGATGTTGATGTTCCTTATACAATTAATTTTTCTTTAAGCGTTTTCACAGCTTTTTCCTACGTTGTGTTATTTAACTTCAAGATGTGCTGTGGCTTGTGGCCTGTTGCGTCTTGGAGAGCCAGGCTGGGCAAACCTGAGAAATTAGGCTCCTATCAGTGAAATACTTATGTCTCTGTATGTATGTATACGCATACACCCCCAAAATTAGTGATGTTACTGATCCCACGTGCACGAACTCAGAAGATGAATTTAGTCATGGACAGAAAATTGTGGTCCATACAGAAGTGCCAGGTGGAGGTCTGCTGCGGTTGGCAAACACGAGCTGGAACCTGGGAGCTCACAGATGTGCTAGGAAGGGACACGGAGCAGCCCAAAAGCCCCCAGAAAGACACGGTTCGACGAGGCCTCCCATGGTGTGCAAACCCAGAAGGCAGCAGCCACCCCTTAGCAGGGGAGAACCTACTCCCCTCGCTGCTCCCACCCTCGGACCCCAGCTCTAGAGGGAACTACAAGCACGGATCTGCCAAAGCGAACAGGGCAGTGTCCGGCATGAGGCAGCAGCAAATGTCTACCAAAAAATAATCGTGGTCCCTGTACACCATGCAGGGATAGGCTTGGCTTTGCATCATTCATTTTTTTAAAAACAAAGAACAAGTACCACACCTCAACCATGCACTTAACGTCTTACCTTCATTAATGTCTGCGTGGAATATTACAGTCAGAGAACATATACCCATGGGGGTGCTGCTTTTGCTAGATTTCAAGTCTGTCTTTAAGGCACTTAGTTACAAATATTTTGAGCTTTTTCTTTTCTTTCTCTTTTTTTTTTTTTTTTTTTTCACCTATTTTGTTCACTTCTCCCTCCTTTCTCTCCGGCAAATGGTCAGGTTGTACCATTTCAGAATCACATCGCATATCTGGCGTATCTTTCTGAGCTTTCAGGATACTTTAGAAAGCTGATGGGCTGTGATTTTGCTGCACTGTTGTTTTCATGGACTGTAAGAAATGACAGTCCTATGTTTTATTTGGGTATTTGCTACCATCAAAAGGGAAAAAAGTGACAAAACTTTGTGTTCCAACAACAGCATACTCACTAATCAGCAAACGCAGACCAATTATACAATAGGTGAAAGACATGGGCTTGCATGCTAAAATCTGCATTTCCCTGCCTTCTTTATTTCTTATTAATCCTCTGTGACAATGGGTTTATTTTGCAGGAAAATATGCAAATACCTTAATCTGGTAGAACAGTATGACAGTCTGAATGTGGGTCTCTTCACTGTACGTTGACAAACACTTGTTTAAGAGGACCAGTACTAGGAAGATGATAAATTTCTGAGTGCAGAATCAGAATCTCTGCAGAAAAAATGCGTAGCTCTTTGGGGAAAAAAAAAAAAAAAAAATGGATGGGCATTGAGGAACAGTCTCTCAGAATAATAAATTTTCATCTTTTCTGAAATGCAATTCTTTTGTAAATAAGTGGGTGAAGGAATTGGGGATCTTTTGCTACTTTCTTTCTGCACTCATATAATGAAAAGATCTATGGTTTAGAAGGTCTGTTGTGTCTTTTTTTCAATTTTATACATTAATTATATAGCATCAGCTGTTGTAACAATACTTCTAAAATATTCCTGTAAATGTTGAAACTGTATCTACAGAGACTTTTTTGATTTTTCTTTTACAACATCCTAATTTGAAGACTGATTTAAGAACTGATTGGCAGTTGGCAAAAAATGAATGATAATGAACTCATTTCGATAGAGATGGACCAGATACCATACCGGCTGTCGAAACTTTTCAAAGCTGGTTTCTCTCCAGTAAATGTGATCCTGCAGGCTCTGTCCATCTGCCTACAAGAAAAGAGACGTTTGCATTCTGTGGGAAATGCTGCTGAGAAAATACCACCGAGAATTATCGATTTCGTGATCGCTCATCACTCTCAGTGAGGAAACTGGACGACGATAAACACCACAGCAAAACAACAGAGCTGAGCTCCTTCGCTTTTTTGTTTTTCATTCTTTTTTTCCCCACTTTTGTTTTTCCTTATGTTTTTCCTTTTTGCTTTAGCAGGTAACCAGCACGCTTCAGCGTGATGAGGAGTACATCTGTTTGCCAGGCGGAGGAGTAGCAGCTCGAGCAGGGCTGAGCCCTCCCCGCGGCAGGGATGCTGGGGGGTGACCTGAAGCTGTTGCTTACAAGGATGGCTTGATTCTGGCCTCACCCTAATTTTCGCTGGTGCAAACCGAATCACAGCCATCACATTAAACAGCTGAAGTGAAAAACTGCACCAGCTGTTAGGCCTCTCCAGTTGCTCTCCTGTTGCATGAAATTAAAATAGCTCTGAGATTTAAGGAAAATAGCATGAATTCACGCCAGACACAACATCTGGGGGCCAGGCTCTCCCTTGCCTGGGGCACACCAGCCCACCTCGGTGAAGTCCGCGGTGGCCAATGCCGGCGGAGGGGTGTCCGGGCGGTGCCCTCTCCTCGGCGGCAGGACCAGCACAGGTGCCCAGCCCCTCCCATGATGCCCATCCCGGCCCCCAGTCCCTGGGGTAGGTCACCTCACGATCCTCATTTCTCAGTAATTTCATTCCTCCCCCAAAGCCTGCCACCTTTCTCCCTCTTTTATCCCCCAAGAGACAGTTCCTGCGTCTCTCTTGGGTGTTTTCTGCTGCTGCCGAGGTCCCGATCCCTGTCCTGATCCCTCCCTGCAGACTCTCCCCAGCCTCTCTCCATGCCCCCATTTTCGAAGGTGGCTCTCAAATAAAGTGCCTGTAGGCTTACCTTTGTGCAGCATCGCTGCTGAATTTTTAATCAGTGGTAGTGAAACAAAGGAAATAAAGAAACTCTCACAGTATTTAACAAATAACGTGTGGCTAAACCCTATGCTTTATCCTAGCTTACAGACATGAACAGAGTGGCAAGCGCCTACCATCGAAGTTATTTCACATCCCAGGAGGTTTTGCTCTGCTGCATGGTACTGCGGTCATGCAACTGTCATTAATATTATGTGGTGTTATGGTTGCACATGGCCAAAACAAAACAGAGAGGAAGTACTTCTGCATATAATGCCGAATTCTCTGCTACATCAGTTGTTAATTAAAAAACTTGGCTTGTTTCTGTCCCTTTACACGATCAGAACGATGTAAATAAGAACCTTATCCAAAAGCTTTTAAAATTCATTTTAAAAAAGGCTGGCTACAATATTTGTACAATATTTGCAGCTGAGCAGAATAAAGCAGGGAATAACTAAATCTTCAGCTTCCCAGTTTCCACATACACCCACCGCAGTCAGCTTAGATCTGCCCATATACAGCGAAGGACCGAGCGGGTTTCTCTGTTTGCGAGGCAGGATGCTAGCAGAGGGCTCACACCTGCCTTTCTGTGGAGTATTTGGTACCAGCCACTGCAAGACGCAGCAATCTGTGAGCACAGGGTCATGGGCTGGTTCATCGGAGTAAAGTCAGTAAAGCCATTTCTCTTAATTATGCACATGTAAGAAGCAGAGGAAGGATGTTTCTGCAAGTAGACTAATACTCGAGACCTCAGCACACCTGGCTTATGGTCTTGCTCTGGCCGGTGTGGCCCTGGAGCATATCTTGGAAAGTCAATACTAATGGGGGATTGAATTTGTAGCACAGAAGCCAGAGACTCACTCTTCGCTCCTAGCTAATTCCCAAGACTATGAAAGTGAGACCCTACCTCTTCAATCTCTGTATTTTGCTCCAAATGCTTTATTACCTATGAAGCTCTCTGATTTGTGTTAGAGATAAAGGAGTTCAAGCCAACCAGCAGCTTTTGAAAGCTTCGTGGTGCTAAACCCATCCCATTACAACCAAAAAACTAAGGTATAATATTACGATTTACTACACGTATTATGGTAGCTCCACAAGAACTGAGCAAAGATTTGGGCCTTTTTTGTGTTTTATTCACAAGTGGGTATGTTAAAAGCCATCTGAAGACACATTGCTTGTCTCAAAGGATTAACTCAGCTTTTACTAACACTTTCATTCCTGCGTTCCTACAGCTCAGGCTTACATGGAAAAGGTACTTGTAGGCTTTGTTTCACTGCTCCTTTGAGGGGCGATACCCGTTCAGGAGTTTTTTAGAGTGTATGTTTAACACAAGAAAAAGGCCTTCCCACAAAAAAATATGTAAGCTTCTCATCACAGCAAAGCGTCAGCCCTCAGTGCAGAGGGCACAGCGTTCCGCAGGAGGCGAAAATGCTTGACGTGCTCCCCATCCCTGTCTTGAGCTTTCTGGAGTAAATGAGTGGCATCGGAAAGGACACTGGCACCAAAGATGCTTCTGGGATGTTGAGTCCTGGTGCATTTGGCTACCAAGGACTGGTTCCCCCATCTCACGGGCTGCATTACCCTCGCTCATTCAGAGGTACTTTCACCACCCTATCGCCTCTCATTTCTAGCATGGAAAATGGACTAGACATTAAGAGGGGTGCATACGGGAAGCTTGCTAAGAAACATGTTAGCAATTAGGACAGGGGGGAATAGAGTTTCCCTGTTTTCCAGGGAAAACCTGTTTCCTTGCTTCTTTTCCATCCAAGTGTAAACTGGTATTTTTTGCCATCGTGAGAGTGAGCCAGGGCCAGCACTGGAAACAGAGAGGGGAATCGCAATAGTGTGGATTCATTAAACCCATCTCAGCCCATCTCTTGTTTTCTTTTTCTTTTTTCTTTTTTTTTTTTTTTTTGTATTAAAGGAATATGGAGTAAAGCAGGGCAGAACGAAGTGTTCTAGGAAACTGATAATCAAATGGCCTAAAGCTAATGTTTACTTTTTTGAATGTTTTACAGCAGCATTACTTGGAGATGTATTAAAAACAGGGAGCGAGAGGGAGGGAGGGAGGGAGCCTAATAATAGCCTTCCAGTTACAGAAATAGAGAAGCAGCATAGATATGATAATTGAATTTGGTTTGGATGGGTGATAATCCGCCTTTATGCTACAGCTGTAGTTCTCAGATTTGAGCCTCGCTGGTGGCAGGTGTTGGGCAGCCTCCCCTGCCACGGGAAGGCTCCAGCGCCACGCGCCCCTGCCTGCCCCTCGTTCCTCTCCCTGTGCCTGCAGGCAGGAGGTTGGTTTTGCATGTGTGGTTCTGGTTTTTCTCTGCGTTTATGGGGCTTGTCCTGAAGGTGACCTGGAGCCTCCCTTGCCTGCCTGGCCAGGAAAAGTCACCGATGAAGCTGGAGAGGAGCTCTTCTCCCCAGCAAACTCCACGCTCAGCCACTCTCTGTTTCTCCTCCACCCTAAATTATTCAGCTCCACACTTGGGGAGCTGACACTGCTAGTAAACTGAGGAGTTATATATTTTTGGTTGCACTTGGAGATTAAGTGCCACTTGAGTTATAGTGTCTAGATTCCCAAATATTTGTGTAATTTTAGATCATGAATTCTCATTCCTGACTATGTTTAGTATAAATATTTATTCACACAGCTCTGTCTGTTAGATCCCATGGAAGAAATTGCGGGGGGAGTGGGGAGGTGCCTCCAAGCTAGCTCTGTCACAGGCATGGGTCCCCTTGCTCTCTCATTTCCCGAAGCAAACTCCAGCCTCTCTTTGCCTGCTCTTGATGCCTCTGTCATGGGAGATATTCTGGAATGGGGTGGGAGGTAGTGGGTGTGTGCTGGTTTTGGCTGGGGTAGAATCAATTTTCTTCAGAGTAGCTCATATGGGGCTGTTTTGGATTTGTGCTGAAAACAGCGTTGATAATACAGGGATGTTTTTGTTATTGCTGAGCAGGGCTTACACAGAGCCAAGGTCTTTTCTGCTTCTCACCCCACCCCACCAGCGAGGAGGCTGGAGGTCACAAGGGGTTGGGGGGGACACAGCTGGGACAGCTGATCCCAACTGACCAAAGGGATATTCCATACCGTATGGCATCATGGTCAACATGTAAAGCTGGGGAAAGAAGAAGGAAGGCAGGGAGAATATTTGGAGTGATGGCGTTTGTCTTCCCGAGTAACCATGACAGAGCTCGGCTTTCCTGGAGATGGCTGCACGCCTGCCTGACGGTGGGGAGCAGTGAATGAATTCCTTGTTTTGCTTTGCTTGCACTTGCAGCTTTTGCTTTACCTATTAAACTGTCTTTATCTCAACCTACGAGTTTTCTCACTTTTACCCTCCAATTCTCTCACCCGTCCCACTGGAGGAGGAGTGAGTAAGCGGCTGGGTGGTGCTTAGTTGCCAGCTGGGGTTAAACCACGACAGGGTGGGTTAACTGTGCTGCAGTGGGTGGATAGCAAGGCCACCCACTTTCACAAAGTGATCTTAAAGATTTTGTGCCAGAGACGTGAGGCTGGCTGTGTGCTGCTGTCCCTCTAGCAAGAGGAGTGGGAGAAGGGTGAAGAGTCCGAGCAGAAGAAAAGTCACCACATCCTTCCCGGGTGGGGGAAGCCTCCCTGTCACCCCTGCTGCCTTCCATCCTCCTAATGAAATCCTCCAGGAAACTTTATCAGTCTCTTTTGTTCTCTTGGTTTATTTTAGCAAAAGTGCTTCTGAAGGAAAAGCATTAATTAATTTCCTCTTCATAATAAGATGTGAGAAGATTTTGGTTTCTCCAGGCACTGAATTAAATTCTGGCTGCATTTTTAATGGAGCTGTTTTGCAGGTCACCAAAATTGTTCCCCATTCAGCCACTCTCATCATCTGGGTCATTACGACAGATAGCCACAGCTGATGCCTGGGTCCGACTCCCACAGTACTCAGCTGGCACTCAAATGCCACTTCTAATGATAACGAAGAGCATGATGGCTGCTGTAGCACCTTTTCTCCAACTACCTCAGAAGAGCTATATAGCTGTGATTAAATTAGCCTTGCAATGTCATTGTGAGGCAGATAGGTAATGTGCAAGTTTCACAGGTGAAAAAACAGAGGCACAAAGCAGTATGTTGCTTAAACTTCGCAGCCGGAGAGCCCAGGAGGCAAATGAGTACCTGGGCTATGGGGTTCGGCAACCCAGATCAACTGAAAGATGTTTCTGCGATTAGCAGGAAAATTAGTCATGCTTATCCCAGTTTCCAAAGTATTTTAGATGAGGACTTGCTTGCCACAGAAGACTCTTTTTGATTGCGCTGTTCGTGCTGCATCCTCAGTGAGGGTTCTCACTGTCCTTAATGCACCCGTGTTAGCGCAGTCTCCTATTCTCTTTTTTTTTTTTTTCCCCCACATCAAAAAACCTACTTATCGCCCAAAGTGCATAGTTTGGACTTTGAAAGGCAAAGTTTTGGAGACATAAACGTCAGCGCACAGTGTTGGTTCAACACTATGTGCTTGTACTGCTCATTAATTGCTAGCCAGACAAGAAATACCCCTTATATCCTAAAAGCAGATATCTATGATTACGCCACAGTCAAAGATGGGAGGGAAAATACAAAGCACATCTACAAGCACTTCTTCCAGTACTCAGAAACTGTCACTCTTTCTTGCCCAAATTTCAGATCTGAATCAGTGGAAGAGAAAAAAAAAAATAACACATTTTCACCAAAACAGTGCCTAGCAATATAGACTCCAAGCCATCCCTTTCAGTCTCTGGCTTTGATGGACTTCTTTGGATTCTGAAAAGGGTCATGGTAGATGCCTTATTAGAATAATATTCTGAATAATATTCCAGCATTTTGATAAGCTGCTTCGGATTTATATGGCAGCTTTCCTTTTTATGCCAACAGCTATGTAATACCAAAGGACTGCAAAAGGCATCATGCAGTATTCTGATTTCTTTCTTTTTTTTTTTTTTTTTTTTTAATGGAAAGGTTGTTTTAATCCAAGAATCCTTGTTTTGTCTTTCCTGTCGTGTTCTGGCACCCTTGTCAGTTTATATTCTTCCCTCTGCAGTTGTTCCCCACAGTGCACATGTCTATCTTTTCCAAAAGTAGAGGAAAAATGGTGTAAAAATAGTCTTTGTGCAGGCCTATGATTTGAGTATCTCTCCTTTGCCACTGACTTGGCCAAGTCCCCTATGATCTTGGGGCTCAGACCACTAACTAGTTAACTAGGAAAAAAACCTGCCTTCACTTTATGGTTGAGGTAGGGGGAAAGAAATATTTTAAGAACTGTTAATATCCAGCTTTTATGGCAATGTTAAACAGGTAAATACTTCAGCTAAGGTAAATCTGGATTTACTACCAAACCTTCTATTTTTGTGCGTGTAGCCCAGTATGTCTGAAATGGCGTATGATTCGTGACCGCTGGTGGGAAACACCACATACCACTCCCACTAACATTTTCACTGTTCACTCAGAAGAATGAGTGAATCTCCTAAGCAAACACCAATCTTGAAAGAGGTGAGGTGGAAATCCTGTTTCAGCTAACCTGTCCCTTTCCCTCTGCTATCCCTGCTCCTCTGGGCAAATTACAAACCTCTTTGAGAGACTGTGAGCTGCCAAAAGTGCCTGTGTGGTCTATGGTTCTGACAGGCAGAAGTCAAAATTCAAGCTGTGCCCCTGCCTGGACGGATGTGCCATTTCATCAGAAGTGAGATAGACCACACCAAAATCTCTCCTGTCTGGGCACAAGGCACCAAACAGCAGAAGCTCCCCACTCCTCCTCCTGGAACAGGACTCTGGATGTCATGTCCTTTCTCCTAGTGAGGAAGTTTTGCCATGGGATTTGGTGAGTTTTTGGTCAGGCTCTTTTCTGGGCCCATCTAGTCTGAGCATGCTAAATACTGGACTTACTTAGAAAAGTCAGCTGTAACAAGGATGCATTTTCCCTGGGAGCTGAGCTAAAGTTTTCAGCTATTTCACATAGGGAAATGAACTGGCCATCAAGAAGAAATGCTGGAATTACTGTCACCAGAGACTTAAATTAAGACCGCCGTACCATAGAAAAACCCAAGGTGCTGTCTGATCCCTCTAAGTGAACTAATATCAGAAGCTGTAAGAAAACATGTACTACAGAAAAGGGAAAAGCCATCATGAAACACATGGGAACAAACAGGGCCTGTCTTCCATCTCCCTCCTCTCTGGACACCCACATGCTGACCCAGGAGAAGACCTTTTACCCTCTAGTTTATTGGAATAGCCACCAAGAAAATATTCCTAGCATTCACCCACAAACTCCTGCATTTGTTTGTCACCCAGAAAGAGACTGCGTTATTGGTTTTTAATCTTTATGGGAATAATTATTTTTTGAAAGGGAATCCAGTGTTCAAGTACAGAAACAAATTAAGGTCAGAGAGAAGCACCTAGCTTTATGTAAGTATTTAGTCTCTCCTTGTGAAGTGGCTGGTTCTGCATGAATTACCATTAATAATAAAATGTATGTAAGATAGTGACATTCGGTGAGCATGTTCTTAGTTCTCCATTAAGCTGTGTTCCCTAAAAAGGTTTCCAGGTTTATTTAAACATACAGGAAAGAATTTAATATTAAACAGAAATAAGATGTAATAGAATTATGTCAAAACACCTGAGGGAATTTTGGATACCTTTAAGGAATGAGCTCTGAAGTGATTCATAGCTAGGGCAAGGGATAATTTAGCTGCTACACTGAGAAGAAGGAAAAAATAAAAGGGAAAAATGAGCTAATTCTTCCACAGCTATGAAAGGCTGTAGTCCACAGACTCATCGGGAGTCTTGCCTCAGTATAGGCATTATTTTAGTTTCTGATGCTGAAAATTAGTGTAGTGATCTTGCTAGCACTTTTGCATGCGCTTAGCATAAGCACATGACTAGCTCCCTGGGGTCTGGTGGGACTGCTGATGTGAGGGGAGTTAACACACAATATAAGTATTCAGAGGCTTGGATGTTATTCTACAACTTCTGGAGATAAATGTGTGATTTAGTCGTAACGTAAATTACAGAACTCAACACATCATCCTTGAGCATTTTAGATTGCAGAATTTCATCAGATCTTGTAATATGTAATAAAAACTTCACCCTTTATCATTTTTGGAAGTTTGGGCACAAAACAGACATTCTGGTTAGCATCAAAAGCGTCAAAGCACAGGGCACAGAAGCTTGACTTATTTGCATCGGAATGCAGCTATAGACTTAATGTAAGATATTCCTATTTAAATTAATATTTTCCGTGTCAGTTCAGCAGTATCAGCACACTGCTAATGATCGCCATATCCATTAAGATCAGTTCAAGTGCACCTCAGTGTAGCTTTCTTGCTCTGTACTCCTGATGGTATTTTTTTTAATCTGATCCGTAACTTATTATTTTTATTATTCACAAATGTCACAGGTCTTTTCTCTCCCTTTTGGGATTGTTCTTCTCCTATTTTAGGTCTTTTCCTTTCTTCTAATGTTGCTTTGGGAAAGCTCTGGGGATATATAAAGCAAAATAGACAGATGCCTTCACCTACCAGATTGTTGTGAATAATAATAATCACCTCTTATATATCCCTTTTCATTTTCAAAGCACTTTGCAGCAATTAACTAATTTGTCTTTACAACAATCTCTGATAGATAGGTAGAGCCATTTGCATAGTGGCTATTTATTTATTTATTTTTTCCTGCATAAAATTGTAGGTTTTTTTTTTTTCTTTTCCTCTCCTTCTTTTTCTTCTTTTGCTGGATATTTCTGCTGCCCTTCTTTTTCTGAAAGGTAAATTTCTCTGGGATTGTTATGCCCATTAGCACTCCTAATCACTGAACCTAATTAGATTCTCATAGAAATGAAAGAGCACACCAGCAACAGATGAACAACAAATCCCTTCAAGAATATGAGCTGTATCTCTACGGCTGGCGGGCGACCGGGGAGCCATCCCCGAGCCATGTTTAAGACAGCTGGTTCAGATACCAGCAAGGGAGATGATGGTGGTACATCTATTTCTACGCAAACCACTTGCATGGTCCAACTTGCCAAAGGCATTGACCTACAGAATATGGGAAGTAAGAAATGTAAAAACCTGCTCTTTTGGAATAAAAATGCAGAAGTGTCAGAAAATCTGATGCTGAAACCCCAACTCTATCATGGGATTGCGTGCCTATTTGGGTCGATAGAAAAGTGTACCCAAGCAGGGTCTCAGTGATTTCTACAGCCCAGTTCACCAGAGAGAGAACTCTTGAATAAGCGAAGTAGGTCAGTTTGATCCCTCTTGTCCTGCATTTTCAGTCTAGCGCACATTACCTTAAGTCCATAGCTAAAAGGACTACCTTGGCCCTTTGGTGGGGTGAACCCGATGCACTATATTTTAGTCTGAAATATGGATTACCACCACCTAATCTAGCAGGTTGTACTGGCATGTTTGAGGATGACAGCAGTCTCCTATGGCCTCCTTCACAACCCACGCAACAGGGAAATGGCTCTGCCAGCATGGCCTGTCCCACATCCCGCTGCGGGAAGGGACTGCTCACTGGGTGCCACTCATGTCGGGATCATCTGGACACCCCTGTCCTTACATCTCTCCAGGACCAGCCCAGGCAGCCCAGTGGCAACCAGCCACTGCTACAGCGTGTGTGCCACTGCCAACCCTTGTGCCACTGCTTCATCCCCTTTTCTCTGCCTCTTCCCATCCCTGAATGACTCTACCATATCTTTTGTGTATCAGAAGAGGCAATTTAAAACTTTCACCAGAATGGAGCAGGGAATTGGTGAAGAAAATACTAACACCAGACTCCATCGTTGTGGAAAATACCTTTAATGTGTCTTTTACAACTAGCAGGGCTAATGGCTTCTGTAGTAACAAAGCTGCAGTGAAGGTTTTACTGGCATATCCTAATTTACTCACACGGAAAAGAGCAAGAAAGCCCCCACTGTACTATCTTCATGAAGTGTTAATGCAACAGGGATCCCCCATACTTTGGGATAATTGAACCATAAAATAGTTCAGCTTTATCTATAAACTCTCCAGCACAATGCTTCGAGTATCTAACCGTTTACATTATTCTCAGAAAATTAGGTCAGCTTTTCACAGAGAAAATGTCAAATTAAAAAAAAAAAAAAAAAAAAGGAAGGAAAAAAAAAAATAGAGGCTTCCTCTAAAAGAACTTTTCCAACCCAGATAGGAAAATGTCACCGTATCCTCCCAACATCATCAGCCCTGCTTGCGAGCCAGGGAGGGAGCAGGGGCCGAGGAACAGTGGGCAGCATCCGCACTCGGCTCCTTTGAGCTGGAACACAGCTGTGTTATGGCTGTGTCATCATTGCGAGTGAATTAAAAGAAATGGAAACATTAACTCTGTGGAATCTTTTCAGAAGCTGGTGGTGACTAAACCGGGAGGCGCTAACAAAGGAAAGCTTTCAGCAAGTGTTTGGCATTTGGAGTGCAGCACGCTCTTTCCATTAGGCTGTTGTGAGGGTTAAAATTAATCCGCATTGTAAGGGGAGAAGGCCATACAATGGATGTTTATTGTGGAGTAAGGCACCTGGAGATGTGTTGTGTTGTCAGAAGGCTTAAATAGTTTGATTCCAAAATTTCACAGCCTATTAAAAGAACCGTAAGAGTCTGGCAGGGAATAACCCCGAGATTCTGAGCATCTCTGCAAACCAGCTGAAAACACTTGGAAGATGACAGTAGCCCTACCAGCAGACTCGCAAACTCAATCACAGGTTTGGTCCGGTATGTGGAAATGCAACTCCTCAACCCACAGTTTATTTTGCAAGCAGATTGCACCCACAAGCCGGGAGGTGGGAATTCAGCTGGCAATCTGCTCCTTGCCACACAGGAGCATCATCCAGCTTGGCCTTGAACCTTTGAGTACCTTCACATTGGAAGGAGAAAGCGTAGTCCCAGAGCAAAAGAGGTCAGGAGTGCAGGATGCCGCAACATTTGGCGACTCACCACGCCACTTGCAATTTCCAAGAGCGGCCACAGCACATTTACAATTTCCAAAATGCACAGGCTGCACGTGCTCTGGTATGTGAAACCTAGGGGATGCTGAAAAGGGAATGAACAGATTCGGAGCGATACACGATATGCGTTACCTGTACTGGGGATACACAGTTTTTGTGCACTGCCAGGCTCTCAGCTCTGGAAATAGGCTTCATGGAGTGGATAGGAAGAAGGCCCCAAATACAGATGATCTAGGCTATTATAAAATAGCTTCAAAGTTTTTGTGGACACAAAGTTGGAGGAAGCTGGTGCTTGTTGCAGCGGCTGGCCACACATGCCAGGTTGCAGAGCAAGTGTCTGATCTGATCCTGTGTTCCTTAGCCACCCAGTTTTTTCCTTGACTATTTGATTGCATTTATGGACCATTATTGCATGACATCTAGACTAGGCTGATCGGCTTTCCTTCTCCCTGACGGTGCCGCGAAGCAGCAGTTGCTCCATAGGCATAACCGTCGCTCCGGCTCCCGGAGGGACCGCGCAGCTCCTGCCCGCAGTTTGCCGTGGCTGGGCTGAGGCTTTCTGCCCGGCAGCCTGCATGCTCCTGGCTTCTTCCCAGCAGGACCCTCTTGCTATTTTGTAGCTCTGACAGAACTGGATATGGTAGCCATGGGATCACCAATGTCTTTGCTGTGCTGGAAAGGAGCTGGTGGTGGCAGAGGCATCGCATTCAGGCGGCTACCACTGCGTGTTGCTATGGGCACTGATGCAGAGGCAAAACACAGGCTAAGCCATTGCTTGATTTCCTATTCAAGCAACTCTTGAGTACTAAAGGAATGGCCATCTGCCAGTGTTTGTAATAGAAGGTCAGTATACACTGACATTCAGCAAATTGGTATTATATGCATTAGATCTGTGCTTTATGAGGTTTTGCTCCATTTTGGAAATGTGTAAATTGACTGAAATCACGACTAAAATTTTAGAGGTGCCAATCTGCAGCTGCAAGCGCGCTGACAATGCCCCAAATACCCAGGCAAGCAGCAGGTCCAGCTATTTAAAAGATGCAGAAAAATTTGAAAATAAGCATGTGTGCCTGCTGCAAAGTTGCCGCCAGCACCAAACCCACTGCCACAGCTTGCTGCTGTCCCCAAGTGGGATCCTCCCCTGGCAAGGGGGTCACACAGTGGGGGTCAGCAGTGCCCCCTGCTCAGCTAATGGCAACCGCTACGTGATGGCAGGAGGAAGCCACCACCCTACCTGGGCTGTTTTAAACTGCTCTCTGCAGGTTCCAGCAATGAGCCTGCCAGGTTTCATGTGGAGAGCGTGAGGTGTCCATGCCCCCCCACAGACCCACAGCCCCGCCAGCATGGGGGAGGGCTGTGCGCGGGACCTCGTCCTCCAAGGTCACCCCATGTCCAAAGCACGCTCCCCCATTGAGATGCCTGCTCTGACCAGGTATGAAGTCCCAGGGTTTGGGGCAGATCAGCTCTCTGGGAGTATTTTGACAGTGCATATACTAAATGGGCTTTTAAAGCCAAATTCACACACTGTTTTTTCTTTAAGCAAGTTATTCCCTTCTGCTGTTTTCTCTGAGACTTTGAGTATTTGAGGGCTGGCTGGAGTGCAGTCCCCCTCCAAATCAGCGGTAGCATTAGTTAAAGGGAAAATAAGTGTCCCAAGGCTGGAATAACAAAGGGTGCTCCTCCAAGACCCCCGTGCATAGCGCCGAGGCAGTGCCAGCCCCAGGCTGAGCCGCAGTCTCTCCTGCATCCGGTACTTTCCCAGTGCCATGCAGAACATGGGAAGATAGGGGAAGAAGCTTCCACCCTCTAGAAGAGATGGAAAGTCCATGGTGGCCACCAAAGAGCAAGCTTTTTCCCAGAGGCAAGCTTTCTTCTGGGAGAGCCAGGCAAGCCAGGCTGAGGCGATGTGGTCCCAGCACAGGCAGACGCCGTCCCTGCGTCCCATCATCCCTTACCAGGCACAGCAGCCGTCTGTGCCGGACGCGCAGCTCATGATACGCGCTGTCCCCAGTAAGTGGAACAGTGACTTAGCTATTCGCCTCCAATATTATGCCCCATTAACTTAAAGTCAGGCATGATTACTGATTATCTTTCCTTATTTTGTATGCAAGTGCAAGGCGAGCGGTAAGAAGCAGAGAGGATTTCCCGTTTGCAGCCCGAGTGGGGTTTTGGGACATGGCTCTTTCACAGGATGAAAGAGAGCTGATAAGTGGCAGAGAGAATACGGTCCTTTCCTGAAAGCTGCTGCAGAGAGAAGTTTAAAAGGCACTGATGTGACACGAGTCAAGAGTTATGTTTGTCTGTCTTTCTCTCTCTACACCATGATGAATTGCATATTATTTCCTTCATTAGCTTTAGGCTTCAACCACTTTGCAGCACAGACATGAATAAAAATACCAAGTGGTTTCAGTCTGGTGACGATTTTATTCATTGGTGCTACATGTCAGATAATAGTTGTATTCCACTTCTTCGCTCTGCGAGCTTTTCAAATATTTCACAGGCTGAGTCTTTCATTAGGTATCCTCGTACAAAGTCCTCTGCCTCTCCCTCTGAATTGTAATTGTTTAAGTAGATTAGTAGCTTTTCCTGGAGATGTGTAGGGAGTGGCATAAAAGAGCAACACGGCAGTGACACTCTCGTTCTGACCTTAGGAATATACCCAGAGGGTTGCTAAGATCATAGGCTGCTCCAATTATTGTCAAGGGAAATTAATATACTATTTTATTCCAGCTAATACTCATTGGCCAGGCCGGGAAAAACACTGTGACACAGAATATTCTTCCAAAAATAGGAAAACAAACCCTGCTGAAAATCTTACATCTTAGTGGGTTTATTCTGCTAAGTCTTCTATTCTTTATAGAAATAATTTTGTGTTCTGTTTCATATCATTGTGAATTCATATTAATTAAGTGCCCCACCTCACCCTGGGTCTCTGAAAGAAAAGTGGAGTAGAAGGAGATGCAGCTCCTGTCTCAAAGACCTCGCAGCAGTAATGGGGCAAACACATTTAGCAGACCAACAGAAAAATAAGCTAGGAGCATTCAAAGGCGAGAGAAGATAAAGATAGCGGGTTCGATGCTCTTCAGCTGCTCTGTGCTGTTTGTAGTGGTGCTGGTAACATTTTTACATCCTCTTTAATCCGTCCTTCTGTTTCAAGGCAAAAGTGGGGCTAAAGACTGAGGCTGCCAGTTAGTAACGAAAAGGTGAACACCAGCTGTTATTCCTCAATCTGGTGTTTTGCTCTGCAGTCATTCTGAAGGTTGTATGAGATGGTTAAAAACATGTCAGGGTTTTTAATCCCCCCGCCCGCCTTTCCCTTCATTGCTAGTGAGAAGTCATCCAGGGAAGGGCCAAGCACCTCTGTGGTATTTGGTGTTTGGTGCTTTACGCTGGGTGGAAATAATGGTGCCAGAGAAGGAGCGGCTGCAGGGGAGAAGTGGCCAGGGCTGAGCTGTGAAAACACCAGCAGGCACTCAAACAAGCAAGCGATGTCTCTAAAAGTTGATTTCATAGCTATTGCAATGAACGGCCTTAATACATATTTGTAAAGATTTCATGTGTCTCACAAATGTTTGATATTGATGGTATTGTTATATTTAGAAATTTAATATAGGAGGTCATTAGTATTTATTAAAAATTGATAGGGTGGCTATTTCTCCTTGCTGATGTTGGACATTCAGTACCTAGTATTAAAATAGTGACATGGAAATGTCTTTCCATTTGAATTTTGAACATAAGGTATGTGTTCACTCTCATCTCCTTTGCTGCATTTATTCCCGGCGTTGCCCAGCCCTCACCATGCCCAGATGTTCCTTAACCCAGGGCCCATTCACGTTTCACCAGGATCTTCAGAGATCAGCAGATTGCATTTCATTTTCTCATTCCCTCCCTTTTCTTCTGCTTCTGTGAGTCCTTCTTTGCTTCCCTGCTGCGCTCCCCGCTCAGTCCTCTCTCCGGCAGCTCAGATGTGAGTACAGGAATGATACGAGCACAGTGCTGCCTGTGCCATGTCCCAGGGCTCGGGGTAACATTTGCAAGGACTCCAGCTCATACGGAGCATCCTGCTGCCTTTCCTCTCTTTGTGTAGCCAGAATTTGAAAGAAAACCCATGTGTTTGTAGGTGAAAACATAATCTCTCTCTTCCCAGGGCTGAGGGGAATCTCAGCAGATGCTCGTGTCCTACAGATAAAACCACAACATTTTATAGCCGGCAATAAAGAACGATCTGAGCATCCTGAGCATACGTACGTGTTGGGGTGCAGCAAAGAAAGGGGGTGCTTTGAGTTAAACAGCTCAGTGTCCCAGGCTCTTGACAAAGGTTTGCACTTGGGATGAAGCAGTAACCTTCCCTTATCCATGCTCCTTTTGGGGTTAAGTGCACAGAATTGCTGGTGGGGCTTCTGTCACGCTGGTCTGTCGTTTTGGATGTTTTCTCTGCTAATGTTACACCTGGCACTTCACGGTGCTCGGCCAGCCCTGGGGCCCCTGAGCCTCCAAAACCCCCGTGGGGCCTCTGCCTAATGTGCTGCATTTAAGAGAGGTTGTGAAGGTGAAGCAGAACTGTGAAATCTCTCTACTTGCTGGAAACCGTCATGTCCCCTTTGTTTCCCTGGTAGTTTAGTGCAGGAGGCACTTGCGGATGGTGTGGCCCGCGCTCTCCCGGGGGATCCACGTGCCATGCCGTTTTACTCAGGTGGTCACCTTGCTGCTCTGCCAAGACCCTCCCTGATATCCGCTGCACTCTTTTTCCCCCTGATAGTTTTGAATATGCCCCTTGGACTTTTGTGGTGCTTTTTTGAGTAGGACAGGCTGTGCTGGGGTTTCAGTCATAGGAGGAGAGAGACGTAGCTTCCCCATACATCTCAGGATGGATTGTGCATTCAAGTATATATTCAGATGCATGGAGCTGGTGCTCTTTCTCTGTTATCGCAATTAATTGCATTAGTAATGGCAAACTCTGAATCTGGGAGGATTAAGATGGCATTAATACTGCGGGGGCCTCATTGCACCCTCGGTTTTTAAGCAGAACTTCCCATTTATTGCAATAGGGTCTTTTATGTGTGGCACCACGCGGCCTATGGAAATTAATCTTGTATTCTTTTGAGTTTCCTGGACTAGAAGGGGAGGATGGAGTGTCACCTCTCCTGGTTGTTTGTGAGACATGATTGTGTCCCTCACACAGGCATTGGCAGTTTGCATGGTACCGAAGGCAGGGAAACCTAGCAGCATCTGCATAGCTCAGTGCTTATCAGGAATATACACTGGCAGCCATACTGTAGGGCAGCAGCAGAAAAACAAAGCAACAATCAAGGGAGCCCTTTGTGATGGATTAAAAGGGTTTAGAAATGTCTGAGCCATGCAGTTTTCAAGCACTGACACTGCCAATGACTTCTTGACTGAAAACTAGAAAATGTGCTTACTGAGTGCACAGCCAGAGTTTTGCTTGTTTTCCCAAAGCCTGCCTTTTGTTAACGGCTTTTTATCTGAACAAAGTTTAGACACAGTCACTTCATAAAGTGACCCCTTCCTTGAAATAAATCAGGTTAATAATATTAGAGCACCGCAGCCTGTGAGCCGAGCGAAAGGCCTGCGTGTTTCTCTATTATTAGGGCATAATTTTCTTTTACAATCCACACTGCAGCTCTCTTATCCTCCATGTGGATCTCCTCCGCGTGCCCCACACCAACTCTGCAGGCTTCGGTCTCTGGCATGGGAGCGTGATGGAGGAGATACAGGACCTGGCTCAGGGACAGTCACCCACGGGGATGGCCCTTCCCACCACTTCTCTTGATTGCTTGAGAAATTCATGCATTCGGCCACTTTTGAAGGTTTAAAACCATCATCATCCTGAAATTTTATTCAGCCTGAGCTGATGTTGCCGGGTATCTTTAGCATCTTAGGAGGGAAGATAATATGAGCGGGATGACTCACCGCCAATACGATATATTTTTCCTCTCTCCTTCCCTGAGGGGGATGTCAATCAAGACACTCTTCCCACCGTCTCTCATAAATGCTGGCTGACACAGCAGCAGAAAGCAGGGCTGAGGGTGTGCATTTAAGGCTTGGACCTCAACAAAACAGCTCTTGGTGGCTGCCGGTTGCGGGAAGGCAGCCAGCAATGGTGTCCCTGCAAAGAGAGAGGTCCTCGAGCCTCAGGCCACCAAAGACCCTTAACAGGATGCAGGACCATATTCAGAAGCCCTCTACGTGTCTCTAAGCATTCAGATGTTGCAGCCCCTGTGGTGTTTAATTTAAAGAGAGCTATGGGTGACCCAGGGTATCTGTTGCCAGGGTTTCCTGCAAAATAAAGGGACAGAAACGGTTGTGGCACTAGTGATGAATATGGTCTGTGCCCTTAGACTTGACTCAGCATTTAGTTAGGAGCTAGAGGAATGAATAGAGAAACAGGCAGTTTGTGCTTGCAGTGACCCGTGCTGCTGAGCTGGTCAGCTGCTGTGCTACAGATGTATTTTTGGCTTTTCCAGGGAAGCTCTTTTGTTATCACATCAAACTCTTCACTCAGCTGGCAGAAGGCATTCGAGCAGCTGTGAGTCTGGAAGAATCCAGCATCCGAGAGATGACTGCAAAGTTTATTGGTTTTCTATATTTTCTTCCCATTCCTGAAAGATTTGTACATAGTTTTGTTTTGGTTTGGTTTTTAAAAAGCATGTGTTTCATATGTGTTTCTAAAATAAATCAGTTAGATAGACAGCATTAATAAGAATACTGGCTATAAACTGACAAATCATTCATTCTCCCAGCAGAGTTTATAATTTGTGTAGCAGAAATTCTTCAGAGTGAGCCATTTCATTAGGACAGAGGGGGAAATAAAAAAAAGAAAAATAATATCTGAGGCTCTGGGTGACATACTCAAAGGCAAAAATAGGTAAAGCAAATTTTCTCCTTTTACTGCAAGCCTTGCAAAATGGAGCTTACATTCAGAACAAGCTGGTTAGGCAGGTTATATTCTAGCTGGTTAGACAGGCAAAGTGCAGTCTATATGTAAACAGATTGCCTAGCTTATTTTCAATTTCTACCAAAATTGCTATGGTCTTCTTGGATAATGTGGACAAAATAATGGTCCATTTCCTTGGGGGACTAAAGCACCAAGAGTGAAGAAGACATGGCTTCAATTACCCCTGAGATGGGCAGAGCTGGCTTTTTTAACTTAAAACTACCTTGGGAGCAATAACAAGTGGGAATAGAAAGAAATGGGTCTGTCACTGGAAATTAATGGAGGGGTGATAAGTTCATATTAATCCCTATATGTTTTCTTCCAGGGTTTGACCCAGAACAGTTTCAAAATAAAAAAGAATCCTTCAATTATACTTGTGTAAATCTTCCGTAACACCACCTAAATCAAGGGGATTGGTCTGCAGTGATGTTTGTGCACCTCAAATCAGAGGCCAGACATCAGTGAAAGCCACCTTGCATGTCTTGAGGGCACACAGGAATAAGTTAGACTTACATAAACCTTTATCCCCTCTTTCCAAAATCCTTAAGCCTTCTGACCTGGAGTTTGAAATGCTGGCAGAGAAAACAAGTGGCTGTGCCCCTGCTTTAAATGAATCAGTTCTTCCAAGGACGAGCTATAAACTGAGAGTTCAATGCATGAATTAACGATTCTCAATACCTTGCATCCCAGTCCCACCGAATGGCTCAAGGACATTGGTGTCCACACAGAGGCATGGTCTGGAAACTGCAGAGATATGCGCAATGAGGCCTTCAGACTATACACTTGCCCCAGACACCTTGTCTACCATGTCAGCACAGATTCCTAGATGGTATTACACCCATGGTTGCCTTGGTGTGCATTGTCCAAAATTACCTGATGGGAGGACAGATAAGAGCAGAGTGAAAAGAGATAGGAATGTAAGGTAACACCATGTACGTTAATACAAATGTTTATCGCCATATTTTGGATTGAAAGGGGACCATCTTTTGGCAATTTCATATTTTTATTCCAAATCCACAGTTACGGCTTTAGCGAAAGGTTGTCTCACTGTGTCCGGAAAAGGAGTGTTATTCCACAAACCTGTACCCAGCTCATGTTCCTTTGCTTAACTCTAAAACACAAAGGTGCAACAGGTCCAACATTGATACTGGACTTACAAGCTTTTCCAGATTCCCAATGGGAATAAAAGGAATTTTATGTTCTCCTTCTTATGACCAATAAGCAATGAGGTAGAGTATATACTGGACATGGAGATACTGTCTGTGAAGGTGGCAGGTTTCAGGGTATCCCTGAAGTCCTGGGGTCTGGCCCTCTGGTGTGTCGCAACTGAGAAGCTGCCCATACAGGTCCTGTGCAAGCCAGCTGGGCTGGCAGCAGCTGCATTTGACTTGTCCTTCTAAAGGGAGTAAATGACGGTGCTTCAGTAGGGTAAAGCTTCTGGAGGCCTTAGAAACACCCACAGATTATTACCTGAGGGACATGGCTTGTGGTCTCTTACGTAGGGGTGGCACCAAGGTGGTGGAGGTGACCTGTGCTGGAGGGACAGGTGGGCAGAGCATCGGGTGCCAGGGGTGCGAGGCAGCCTGGGGACCTGCCGGCAGTGCCGGGCAGCCTGCGCTCCTGCTGCGCTGAGGTTTCCTTTCCACTGGAAGCAGGCATCACCAGTGGGAGACAATATCTTGTTCCCAGACTGGGGAAATGGGAAATGCTCCCGGATCCCAGAGTGCTATGGGATTCAGCTTGCTTATGTGAGAGACCGAATTCAATGACTCAGGTGATACCTTCTGCTCCTGTGTCTCTGCACGAACCCCAGCTGCTTTGATCTTTTTTC
>KL260071.1:0-14304 GCA_000699545.1 Podiceps cristatus | reverse complement strand
CATTGTATGCAGTACAAAATATCATGCTGGA
This sequence comes from Podiceps cristatus, assembly GCA_000699545.1. NCBI lineage: Eukaryota > Metazoa > Chordata > Aves > Podicipediformes > Podicipedidae > Podiceps > Podiceps cristatus. Next base: position 14,273 of record KL260071.1, on the reverse strand, counting down.
AGCCTGAAAATAATAGCCAGCTGCTGTTCAGTGCTCTTCATCTACAGAGCTCAAGTGCTCTGGGAAGCTGGCAAGCACTGTCCTTCGGGCAGAAGGCGCCGAGGCCATACCCCGGCACCGGTGAGGCCAGGGAGGAAGCCAGCTTGAAAACCGACATCACCTGTCAGCCCCTTTCACGCTGCATCCAACAGGTCACCCTGCCACCAGGCAAAGCCATTCCATGTATTTCCCGACAGAGACCCCAAAACCCAGTGGCAGGTGCTGGGCAGTTCGGCTACCAGGAGCAGAGCTGTGGGACGATGGGGGAGGCCGGGCTGTCCCTCTGGCCGGCTTGTGGTTCCCCGGCTGGGCTCCGAGCGAGAAGGGATCTGCCCCATGGTGTCTCACCCCATCGGGGTGGCATCCTAAACTTTTAAAACCATTTTACCATGTGGCAGCACAGTTGCATTGCCCATAGCGAAGGCATATGGCTTTGCTAAGAACTTTTCTTTTTCTTCTCAGTGGCTGCTGACTTGATGCGTTGCATTTCTCACTGAGCAGAAGTTAACATTGACCTCTTTGTTTACTTCCTTATTTTTGCCCTCTTGCTTTCCCTTCCTCCCTCTCCCCTTCCTTCATATTCTCAGTGGTGTTGCCACAAATTGGGGAACAGCTTTTATTCATGAACTGCTTTATTAACTAGCTGCTTCTAGAGCTGCAGCAATTAGCAGGGTGAGCTCTCGACATTTCTCGACCCACACAGACTTGCCAGTTGGTTACGCTTTTTCATTGCAGCAAAAGACTGGGTTTTGATTTAAGAAGAGATTTAGAATGAAAAAAGCAGGAGCAGAAAATCCTGAACTGCAGAAAGACCCCAGGAGTCCCCTCTTAGAAGGAAAGGGTGACTGAATTTGCTTCTGCTGCAGCCTCTGGAGGGTCCTGCCCCAACACTGCCGAATGTCCTTCCTACCTACCTTGCTCCTCCTTTCCTCGTATGGAGTCTGGGATCATAATTCTTTCCATCGCAGGTTTAGAGGTGTTTGCTTCCATATGAGATAACCTAGACAGTGTTTAACTGTTTCTAATCTGTAGTCTCCTAAAAATTTTCTAGTGGAGATCTGGTCTCTTCACTGGGGGGTCCCAAACAACAACCTTTGTCTCCTTTTGTGGACCCTTTAGAAGCAACATGTGGACCCCGAGAAGTCTGCAAGAAGATGATGCTAAAAAACACCAAGCTTGAGGGGTAGCAATGACAAAGGCTGATTTCTGGAAAGCCCCTGGGTAACTCCACAGTTTGCTAAATGGAAAAGTGGGGCTGCCCATTGAGTCCTCTCTTGGAAACACGAGGAAGCAACCACGAGACTTGCAGTGACTTGCTGATGGACTTCCTTCCTCACCCTCTGCTTGCTGTAAGTTTTGCCTCAAGTTTTGCCAGTTCTTTAGAAAATGTTTGTGGTCCTCATTACATAAACATGATCAAAATGTTTGCTACTATACAAAAATATGAATAAAATGACATTGTAGTCAATGCCTTGCCTACAAAAAGTGACAAGCCATTAGTTTGATCCTACGACATGGGTGTGAGGATGCAGCTGCAATGTTCAGACTGTAGGATTGAGGTAAGAAATAATAGCAGAGCAGATGTGTTTCCCCACAGTGTGGAATAAAAAGAAACATCTGGCCCTTGGCCCCTAAAGGATATTTCTCGCAAAGAAGAGTAAATTAAGGGTGCCTTGAAGATGTAGGGACTCAGCTAAAGGGAGCTACTGCCTTAGTAACCAATCTCTAACCCAGCTTCTGGAGTCTGATGCATAATGCCATTTAAAATATAGGGCAAAAATAACTCTTGTAGGATACGTGCAATCAAGTACAGACATCGAAATATCCACAAAATATATGCTGCTATTTTGTCCAAACAAATAAGTAAACAAACAAAGAAAATATTTTTAAACACGAAATGTACACCAGTTATATTGCTGCACGATCAAAACATGGGCTTTTTTTTAAAATCTATTGAGTCATAAATCTCTGTATTTCCCTTTGTGTTTGATCTCATATATTACACAGAGTTTCTAAAACGATAACAAGGCATGCATTAAAAATATTTCACTTATTGTTACATTTCAAGCACGTTTACTGTTAGCTGCTTAGCTTCATTATGTATCATAGTCTGAATCTACAAATCAAGTATAATTAGACTTAGAGAACTGATTGGATTTCTAATTAAGCTACATTGGAAACAACAATGCACAATCAGTAAATATTCTGACTAGGTACATTTTAAAGAGCAACTCTTGGGCTTTTTGCTGATGACTAGACACCAGTGTCATTAAATTTGTTGGTGGCAAGCAAATTTTAAAGCTAAAATAGAGGCAATTAGTAAAGATCTTGAAATATTTAATCACGTTTGTCCAATTAGTGTGCAATTAGGCAATGGTGTGGCGTGGGACAAACATTCTGCTTCAGTGTTTGGTAGAGAAGGATCCCTTTGAAATTTTGCTATTTAGTTTATTGATATATAAAAAGGAAGTTATGGTTGTAATTTCCAATTTAAAAAAATACTGTGCAGATGGTCTGACTATATATTTAACAATGTTAAACAAAACTAAACAAGGGAAGCATGTTACCTGAAATTACACAGCTGCGATCAGTGAATAAGCTCCAGATCACATTAGATTACAGCTGTGAGCATCTTGATCACAGAAAGTGCCAGGTAGTTATGCTGGTAAAATCAAAGCTATGTAAGTTGGCCTGTCACATCTCAAGATGACATGATTATTTTGTCCTTGACCGAACATACACTTTTTTCTCTGAGCTTCGCCTGTTTGTTTTGCATTCCTTCCATGAAGCCTTACATTGGCAAGTTCACTGTGTAAAGTCAAGTGGTAGCTTTTCATGAATAAGTCACTTAAGGATTATCTTGACTTCCCTTCAACTTGGGGATCTGATTCCCTTTTTGGCAAATTTTAGGCTCTCTTTTAGAAGTGATCATGACTCTTATTAGCTGATTTGCAAAACTCCAATGCAACGTTTTGGCCGGCATGTTGAAAGTGTCTGCCGTCATGCATTTCAACATGCCACCCTGCGCTGGAAGTGTCATTGGTATTTTATCAAATCGGTTTGCTCTGTGTGGCCACGTGCAGATAGTCAAGCAAACAGTGCCAGGGAATGTCCCCAGGTGCTGGAGCTCAATTTTCCGGATTGTTAAATTGTTAGAGCGGTCCCTGCCATCGTTTTGGCTTGGGTCAAGTATGACTCTCCTCAGCCATCCCTGGATGCAGCTCAGGTGTTAAGTCTGGCCAGGGAGTGTTCCCAACAGGCATTTTGGGAGGGAAGGAGGATTAGGAGAACGGATGTGTGCCAGCTGTCCTCCACGTTAAAGCACATTTAACCTTATACTGCTGATATAGTCCCCGCGGGTTCGCAAGGAGTGGATTTGAGGGAAGGTGTCTGGCAGGACTAACTAGGGATGACATGGACATCAGCCTGGACTCCTGACTTTTTTTCCACTGTAGAGCCCATCTCATTTCCACCTCTTGTTCAATACAGACTACGAAACAAGAAGAGAGTTTTTCTTCCCCCAGTGATCATAAAAGAAAGACATTTGGTTTAGCTGTTGTTTGGATTTGATTGTCAGATTTTTTTCTTTAAGAGAAAAGAATAATAGGTGATCAAATTTTAAAATGTCTTTCTATGTATTTTTGATAAATGCTATCATTTCTGCAATGCTGTTAAGCCAGTGTGGGTTTAAACATTGTCAACTTTACTTTCACGTCTGAGAAATTTTTGTTTGACTTCAGTATTGAAAAAAAATGATGAAATAAAACAAATAACACTTCCTAACAATGCTCTGCTTTCTCTTTCCTTTGATAGATACAGACCTGCAAATTCAAAGTAAAGGGTATTGTCTTAAAATCAGGTTGGCAACTGCGAGAATTTTATGAAGACCATTGTGTTCATTTCTTGAGCAACATTAAATCAAAACAAAATATTTTTGAACTGAAAAGATAAATGATGATAAGAGGAATATTGCACAAGAGAAATGAAACAGGTAAAAAAACAGATAACAGATAATTACACAAACATTCATTTATTCCTCGACAATAGGCAAAATTCACCTGGATTGAAGGCTAGATTTTGACCCTTTGATATTCAAAGGTTAATAGCAAAGTTTTTCAGGTTCACTACTTCCCACATCTTAGGGACAGTTTGCATCGTTTTTTCCTGAGGGCTTTTTCCTGGGCCAGAAGAGAGGCCAGCGCTCTCCTGGGGGGCTGGGACTCCATCAGCCCTCTCATGCAACACAGGCTTTGCTGTAAACCCTCTGCAAACCTGATTGCAGGGGAGAGATTTTGAACCCTGTTGTGAAGTGAACCTTGAGGTACGTGAACCACTAAAGCATTTAATTATGATTATGTTACGAATAAGAATAATTGATAATAATAACATTTGTTACAGTTGTTTTCACAAATACATACATGATGTCCTTAATCATGGGGTTTGATTATGCTTGTGTTTATAGATATGCCCTGATTCATGGAAGAGTCAAGCTTCTATGGATGTAAAAAATAAGAGCTGCGGCTCTTCGATATGTTGGCAAATTGGCTGCCAAATCCTATATGGAAACAAGACGTGAAAGCAGTATTTCATGGCCTCTGTCTCTCCACATCTTTGTTCGAGTAAGAGATTGGGAAACCAAATCAATAGGCTGAATGCCAGAAGATTGAATAGCCAGCTGCAGAGGCAGCGCAAGAGAAGATGTACCTCTTACAGTTAATGCCTTGTGAAAATCACACAGGCCCCCGTAGGGGTTAATCAAACATTTACTGCTCTGACTTACAATGTTCTTTAGTCCCCAGAAGAAAACGGTACCTTTCATGGCTTTTAAATATCTAGGAAAAAAGAAAGAAACTGCATCTCTAGTTGTAGCAAGTTAGTAAGCTTAGCTTTAAGCTGCCCCAGTGTGAATACTTGTGTGTTTCTAACCAGGATTGTGTGCTGAACCCTCACAAACTGAGACCTCAACCCTCAGGCATACATGGTCTCCTACAGATATATTTGTACACATATACCAGAGTATCCATATATGTGTATACATACATTGTACCTGGATAGGAATTGAGAACTTCAAAAAGGAAAATAATATTTGAGGGACTCAGAAAAGTAAACCTCTCTTTATTTGATAATGGAAACAAAACCAGCACTTGAATAGCAGCAATTCGTACACCGCTGTCAAAGCAAGCTCTGGGTGGATGCGCAGACCTGCAGGTTCTCTGTAGTTGCTGAATTCTTCCCAATGTTGTCTTTATCAAAGAGGTAAACATAGATGTGAAAAAAATTGCTTTGATGTGCAAGACATCACAGAACAGCAGCTCCATTCACTGCAGAGAGAGTCCATTATTTAAGTCTCTCAGGCAACTGTACAGATTCCGCATAAAGAGAAAAATAATGGGACTGTGGAAATAAAACCCCCAACAACGTGTACTGTGCTGGCTTCTGGAGCCTTTCCCTCCAGTTTCCATGTCTCGATTCTGTGAAACAGTATTAGGCTTGGGTTCATGTGCTGACAGTCTCAGCTGGGCAGTCACTCCAGAACGGAGCAGTACGTGTCTTCCCGCCAGACTCCTCTGTCCCCGGCTGCGAGGGTGAAGGGCGGTGTCGGTGAGAGGCACTGAAAGCTCCTCACCAGCCTTTTGTCATGAGACTTCCCCTTGGCTCACCTTAGCTTTTGCTTCAGCGCTTGCCGCGTGTCTCGGGGCCGGCGGGGTGGGCCGCGCGCCCGCTGCAAACCCAGAGGGATGGGGCAGCTCTGGCACGATGCTACCGGGGCGCCACGGGCTGAGCCGGACTCATCCCCGGGGCAGCGCCCCCGTGGCCATGTTCACCTATGGGAAGGGGGAAGGGGGAGCCGGGGGCAGAAGGGAAGGGGGAATGGAGCCCCATCACCCCCAGCCAGGTGACGCGCTGTCCAGGCGCTTTCCTACAAGAGTAGGGGGGACAGGCTTCCCCCACCTCCCCTCCGCACTGTCATAAACCATGCGAATGTGTAGAAAGGGTCTGTGAAATTAATTATACTGTGAGTGCTTGGTAACCAAATGAATTGTAAATTGTACATTATTAAAACAGCATCAGAGCACTGACTGATCTATTATTCTTTAGGGAAATGTATGAAGATAAGAGCTTTATATGCTTTAGGGGTCTTTCCAGGCACCACACAGCCAGCTTTGTAAGAAAAAATGTGGCAATATTTTGTTACTGTCTGAGTTGCAACTGGCACGGTACTGTATTGTTTATTTTTATTACATTGTCTCATATTTAATATATATGAGACAGTATACACTACCACTGACATAAACATGCCCTGTCCCCTTCTGTTTATCCTGTTTAAGATGATATTTGGGATTAATCACCCTCTTTTCTGTGTCAAAAAATCTGTAGGTGTAAAAAATGAGATAAATTTTAAGAAGCATGCCCTTTTGCACAAATCATGTAACTAGCAAGATGCACAGCTATTGTTCGCCTGATCGTTTTGCCTGCGTATTGCTCCTTGCTGCCTACCTGCCTTTTAGCTTCTGAGAACTATAAGAGGGCTTGCTGGGGAGCTGTATGTTCAGAAAAAGTCTGTTAAATAATAACAGGGGAAAAAAAGACCATGGGTTTGTGTGTGCATTTATGTTTTTCTCCCTTTCTTCTACAATGCAGGCCCCCTTTCACATTGTCCCCATGAAGTACCTGATATCTAGGACACCCGGTTCTCACGTGTGCACTGGTTTCTTCTGCGATACTGCAGGCCAAAACCCGCACACCCTCCCTCCTAGGGACAGTAATTGTCTGTATGACTCCTTATAGGCAGCAGCCCCCCGTCCTTTCACCCCTTCTCTCTGGCAGAAAGATGTGTTAAGCAGGGGTGTGTATGGAAGAAAGGGGAAGCATTTTTTTTTCAGTGCCCCTATGGAAGAAATGGAGGCAGTAGCTATTCCAGCATCGCTTTTCCCACAAGGTCTCCTTTATCTTCCCTCCTTGAAGAAAGGCACACCAGAGTATGTCCTATCCTGCTTGCCAGTGAAGAGGAGAAACAGCTGGAGACACATCCTCCTCCCCCCAGCTGGAGACACATCGCCCAACTAAGCAGCTCAAGGCAGAGACACATTGGTTTCTACAGCCACCCCATCGGTGGTCCCACACCAATGGGAAAACTTGGGGGGTTATTATACACCAGAGTAACCCTAAATCTTTATTTCTTGGTGCAGAGGACCAGCAGCAGCCAGTCGCATCCTCTTTCCTTCAGAGAAGGCTTATCAGGGGAAAAAAAAAAAAAAAAAGTTTTCCTCTGACTGCAAGACCTAGAGGAGCATTCAGCAAAACCCACAACTCAAATAGTCAAAGAAATTATTGAGATTTGAGTGAAGACTCACTTAAAGTAGCGAAAAGAATTTGAGGACTTGGTCTCCCAAGTGCCATTCAGGCAGCGGGGACAAAGAAATTTCCCCGGCTAAGATATTTCCATAACTGAGTAGGACATCTTTGCTTGTTTTCCAATTTTTTCAAAGTAAAGAGGCGAGAATTTACATTTTAGAGAGTTTGCTTTCTTCGGAACAACTCTCCTAACTCTCTTAAATAGTCTAAAATACGGTGCTGCCGGTCTCGCCGTTCAGCAGCCCCGCGGGAGTCACTCGCCCCTTTGGGCTGCGATGCCTCGGGCGGCCCGGGCAGCCTCTGCCGGGAGGTGCACCGCCTCCCGAAATTCAAGAGAGGGCAGCATTTTACTGAGGCTGCTGGAAAGGAAGGGGACGACTCCAAGTGGGTAGAAGAATGTCAGCAAGTGAAAATCGCCACTCAAAACCCGCGCGCCGCGTTCTGAAAGCTCGTTTTTAACGCAAGAAACGCTACGTTCCTAGGACTTTGTATTTACCAAAAAAAAAAAAAATTAAAAAATTAAAAAAAAGCTCTTAACTGATCGACGATGTTAATGAACACACCCCATCTACATTAAAGGAATTCTTTGCAGCCGTAGCGCTCTGTCACTGCAGCCTATTGCCGTGACTTTGCCACCAACTTTGGCACTGCGATAGCCAGCTAATAATAGCCTGAGGAATGGCAGATAAACACTGTATATGAATGAAGTGTTAAACTGTGCCTGAGGTAATGAAAGAATCTACTGCTCTCTCATCAAAGTCCTGATTCAATGAAATTCTTCAAAATGTGCCTAAAATGTTACCAGGCTCTAATTTTTGATTATTTAAGTATCTGCTGAAAAACTTAAGTATTTAGATGGCAAAGCCCATCCAAAGCAAAGAATAAGAGCTTTTTTTGTGATGTGACCCTAAAAGACGTGTCTTCATGCAAAGAAAGATCAAAATGCAACTGCGCCTTTTAAAAACACGGGGCCTGGACCTTCGTGACCAAGAGTACGCTCCTTTCAGCTGACCATGACTTACCTTCCATTTGTGAAGAGTCCATCCAACGCTTGCTCTGTTTGAACAGCCGCGAAGCGTTGACTTTTTACAAGGAAATTCTAAGGAACAGGATATATTTAAAGCACGTGCTGGACTGTAAAAAAAAAAAATAGAAAGCACCCAAGTGCAATACAACACTTTTTAGTTTACCCCCTACTCAACATTTGGTAAAATCTTACCCCCCTGAAACAACTGTACTATCAGCGCTGCCTCTGCCGCCTTCAGCCAGGTTGCCTGCATCACTGAAGAGCCCAGGACAGGGCAAAACCCCTTTTTCCTTCTCTGTTTGCATCTAACAAACAACAGGTGTTGCAGTATTGAAGATGCACACCTGATGTGACTAACAAGGGATTTCTAAAATATTTGTCCTAAAATGACAGCCACCCTGCTAGTAAGGATTTACTTAATGAAATCTGTACACGGGGAAATGCTGGAGTTGTGGCAATTCTGCTTAAGAAGGAGCCAGCTGCTTGAAATAAAGGTTTCTTCTGTGATCTCGGGATAAATCTGCATTACCAGAAGGATGCAGACCCAAGCTGGAGGATACTTGTTTCCTACCCACCTTAAATACCCACTAAAGAACCCCTGAAGGAGCCTGTCGAACCCGGGACCTGGTGCCACTGTCCCCACAGCCGCACGTCCTGCTTCCCCTCGGGTGGCAGCCCCCGCCACGCAGCTGGCCCCGCGGTCCCCGAGATGTGCCAGCCGAAACCTTTCGCATCGGCTGGAGGGAATCTGGCACGGCTTCTCCAAGCAAACCTGCCAGGAAGCAGGGTCAGCCCTTTGCAAATAAACCCTGCCTGATCTGAGTAACACAAATGGACGCCTGGAAGATTAATCCAGCCCCTGTAATAATACAACTACTGTTTGCACAAACCAGTGGCATGCAATAGTTTCTTATTAAAATACCCAGGATACACATTAAGATCCCCCTAAACAAAGTAGGGCTTAAGGACAGGGGGGAGAGAGATACCCCAAAATTTCCTTGCTTGCAGTTTGCCACTCTTTCATCAGATTTGATATAAAGCTACAAGCAGTGTTGTAAATGGACCTACACGTGGTCTAATTGTCAGGAACACCCTCGCGTAATTTATATCGTCTCTTAATTTCTGTTTTGTAACCTCCAAAGCTGTCTTCAGTGAATCATAGCATGTACCTCTACTCTGAGAGGCTATCAGGGTATGATTTTTCCCTTTGTTTCCCACTTTCCCACAATGGAAACATGCAAATTTCAGCAAGGTATGTACCTACTGCATTAATCCTTTCTCATGTGATTCCAGTCAGCCTTTTAAAAGTAAAATCCAAAAGATTATTTTTACTGTTTCCATTCTCTATTGTGGCATACAGTTTTCTTGCTGAAAGGATATCCATCTAACTCTACACACACATAGATTAATATACATTTGAATCATAGATACATATCAATAGAATGCACATCACAGACTGAAAATACATTATTAAAATTAACTGCATTACAGAGAATAGACGTATAGACAAAACTGCTGAGGTACTCAACTCTCCCTATTCCAAGGTGCCTTAATCTGCTCGCTCGCTTCCACCGATGTAAATCAGCCGCAAAGGTGTCTGTGGAGGAGCAGAGGCTGGGGGATAATTGTGACCTGGTGGGTTATCTCTCTGTAGCTGCATGCACAGTGGGTCTGCTCACTGAATTTTTAGCCCGTGTATTTTCTCGGGCTCTTTTCCAGCAGGGAGTTAGAAAGCGAGAAACAACAAAACTGGTTTAATGCACCAGGTAAATCAGACCAGCTCATTGTGAAACCTATCACCGCACATGATTGTTATGATAATAAACGCGGGTGAGCTCTGGTTATTACATGCACAGCCCTGTACTAACTGCGCCCTACCGCTCGCTCGTTCTCTCACTTTAGCAACACCCCACACACCTGTTCAAATAATATTACTATTACCTTGTGTTGACACCACATCCACCCTTTCCTTTCATATAATAAGAGCTCCTGGTGAACTGTAAATGGAAAGCTTGTGGTAGCAGAAGCCGATTGTTTACCTGTCTCCAGTTTGTTGCCACAGATACTTGGTCGGGAGAAGGGAACAAAGATCAGTTTGACATCCTTGTTAAGCAGGATTTGCCCCCCACCTTACCCACAAAAGGTTACGAGTTGCTATTCAAGCCTGAGCTCTGCAGGTGTGCCATCACACCTGTCTGAAAGAAAACAAAATACGGTTTGTTTCAATATGGCTATTGCCCCAGCAAAATAAAGAAAACCTTGCCCTGCAACACAGACACAAGCATTTGTTTTAATATTCCAATGAATCCAAGCAAACGCAGACTGGTATCTCTGTTTATGTTTAGCGTTCAAGCCAAACACGATGCAAGCACCCCCAGCAATCAATGGCAGTGAGCATCCGACCTTGCCACGCCTGCTAAACTGAGGGCCAAACTCATGGCCAAACTCAACTCAAAACCTATCATCTTGAGATGGGAAAGAGGATTTTGTCACTCTCCGGGTGTTTACACCAGGCCCTAATCCCAAACCCACTGAGATGAACAGGAGACTGAGTCCAAAGCCAAGCTGGGGAGAAGTTGGGCCTCACGATTTACTTCCTTCACCATTTAGCACTGCTGGAGCTGCTGCTGCTGTTGAGTCGCATACAACTCTTCGCCTAGAGAGCTGTCGTGGTTTTAGAATAGGGGAAAGTTAAAAGCTGCGAGCCCTGGTGTCGTTCTGCATAGTCAATGATGCACCCGGCTTCTTACGCCGGTGACAACAGTGTAGGTCTGGAGTCAATTGGTAAAAAATGGCAAAACCTAGCTCCCAGCTGAGGCCTGGACAGGGCATAATGGGATTTTGTCCATGCAGAGCAGAGGACTACAGAGCCCTAAATGTACCCATTCATTTATGTGAATTTGCCATTCGACATCTGCTGAAGGCAATGGAAAGACTTTGGTGAGCATTTGATGAAGAGCTAAGTAACTGGAGTTTCCAATGCTTTCAGTAGAAGCATTTTTCACCCAAAAGGGCTATCGAGAACAATTTGCCCGTTTTCCAGCTAAAGCAGTACTCTATTTCTATTGCTTTACATTCTTATTAAAAGCCTTATCCTTAGCGGCTTCCATTATGGTTTAAACAGGGTTGTCTGTAGTAAGAAGGCCTGCCTGCATTTAGGAAGTGCAGTAGATGCATAGTGCCAGCTGGTTTGGAAAGAGTTTGTGTACTGGGCTTTAGGGAAATGTCCCTGAGGCAGGGAGCATATTTTATTTATTATTTATTGCATATGTCAAGTAATGGAATCCCAAACTACAAAGATACAAAACACAGCGTGGGTATTTATCAGTACTTAATGTTTTTATGTTCTCCAAAACAATTTGGGGTTTCCAGCGGACTGTGAGCAGCTTGCTGGTTTTGAAGGTCTAGCACCTTTAGAACTGAAGGGACATGCTGAATTTTAAGCACTTGGAAAGAGAATTAATTGCATGAACAGCAACATTGTCCCTTTTTTTTGTTTCGGTTTGGGTTTTTTTGTATGTTCATCAATACCAAATGATGAAGCCTCTGGGGGATATTAACACAAGTAAAATAAACACAGGAGTGGGACTGTTTAAACAAGGTGAGACAAAAGCCTTCATACTACAAGTAAATGACTTTGATAGCATTTTTTTTTTTTTATGTTTCCACCTCTATTGTTGCAGACATCTGCATTTAAATAGGAACTTTATCTTTCTCAGCCCAGGTTCTCCTCCTTCTTCAGCCTGCACTGAGGTCACAGGCCCTCTTATCTCCTGGGCTACGCCTGCAAGGGCCCGAGAGCTCTGCAGGGCTCCCCTTGCAGCTTTCTACGGAGATGGGGATATACCTTCTGCCTGTTTCCCCACCCACTGGGAATAGAAAAGGATTTGCCCTGGCCAATAGCTGCGGAGGCATGAAGTCATCTATGTGCATGCCTTCACTTCCATGTGCCATGCACCTTCACACCTGCCCAGGCTGCGCTCGCAGCCTGGCATGGAGCCCTCAGAGCTGCGCCCCAAAAAAACCCCCAAACCCTGAAAAAAACCCCGCTGCCACTTGAAGCCCTGGGGCAGCTCCCAAACCCGTGCTGGTATATTAGGTCCTACTTACCCGTTGAGCCTGTCCTGTAGATGGACCAAGAACCTGTTTCCTCATTAAAGCCGGAGAAGGCAGTATCATTTTGCACTGCCGCTCCCCCAGCACCGTGACGTTCCTGCAGGGACACCCCGGCCTCTGGACAGACACAGCAGAAGGCAAAGGGAAATGCTCGGCCCGCGGCACCCTGTCCCCCTGCCCCTCTGACGCCAGGCACTGCTGCCCTCCCAAACCCTCCTGAAGATGGGTGCGCTCCGGCCCACACACGTAACCCGTTTCAGGCCCTGCATGTTCTCACGGCAGGTGGAGAAGGTACAGGGGAGCAGAGGAAGGAGTCTTAAAAACCTGATCTGAAATGGATGTATGTTACTGTCTCATTCATTTGAATGGTTCTTTCCCATTTCCACATTTTCATGGGGATCTTTCCAACCTATTAATTTTGAAATATTTTAAACAAGATATAGATGCTAGACTGCTAAAAATATAGACACTGGCAACTCTGAATGAAGAGATAGCCTGTTGAATAAATAATACGTATTAAAAAATGTCTGAATAGGAACTTACAGGATAAACTGTAACAGCTTCAAAGGAGCCATTGATCTATGGAGTACATAATATGCATGTTAAAAATCGTTGGAATATTTATTTACATGACACACGGCTCAGAAGAAGTCATTATGGCCCTTAAGTAAATTATACATGTTGTGAAAATTGTCAAAGTGCTTCTTTTACCAGAAATGAGTGCATCCTGTCAGTTGATAAACACATTAGCTTGGGGAGGCGTGGGGGAGGAAGGCTAGCAAACCCAAGGCTAAAAGAAGGTTAAAACAGAGAAGAAAAAAGGAAAAAAAAAAGGGGAGAAAATATAAACCAACCCTCGTACCATGTCAAAGCGTGTTCCATCTCCATCAAAGGAAGAAAAGCCCGAGCCACCCCGCCCCGCATCCTGCTCAGCACTGCCACCGCACTTCGCATGGGGAGGCTGCACCCCAGGGCTCTTGCAGAGGGGCTGCTCCTGTCTGTGTGCCCACATCCTGGGTGCCAGCTCTGCTCCTCACAGGCCAAGAAATGAGAAATAGGAACTAATCCATTCCAGCCACCTCCGTGTCCTCTACTTTGAAAAAAAACTGCCAGAAGAGTGCTCTGCTTTCCCTGCCGTGTCCCCCTGATCGTGGTGGGGGACAGCTGGGGTACCACAGCCCTCCGGCACTCTTTGCACCTTGGTGTACAGGGAGGTGCTTTTTACAGCTGTTCTTAGAGGTCCTCCGCTGCATCAGCGCAGATGAGCGCTGGTTGCAAATGATCTTGCCTCCCCGCTCACATACCTTCAAGAGGGGCAATACGGGGGGAAACCTTGCCTTGCAAAACTTAGTGCGCCCACCAGCCAGGCCCATTGCTCACCAGCATCTTTCCGATGGCTTCAGCTCTGTGCTTGCGCCTAAGCGCAGCGCTTGGCAGGGTTTGCACCGGTCCTTCCCCAGTGCTCTGTGGGTGACCCGGCTCTTTTCTGGCAGACTTTTTGCTGAGGAGAAGGGATGCCAACTTAACCCCCCCCGCTCCTGTCCATGTCGCTGTGATCGCACAGCAGTCTACGCCATACCTTGGCCCCTGTGCAATTTTTTTTCCAGGCCATGAAGGGGAAAAGGGCTTTTGTCAAGGAGATGTGGCCTGGACGTGGTGGCCGAGAGACCGGCTCTGGCCTGCGCGACGCTGGTGCTCAGCCGGCTGCTGCCCGCAGCCGAGCTCCGAGTGCTGC
>KL260069.1:10600-38592 GCA_000699545.1 Podiceps cristatus | reverse complement strand
TCTATGGTGGAGTGATGGCATTGGTAGATAATCCAGCTCTTGGCTGGTTATTGGTGTCATTTTTTAGTGTCAGTACTGAGGCTGATGCTGTTTGACATCTATCTTTATGATATGGACAGTGGGACAGAATACATCCTCAACAAGCTCATAGATGATACCAAATTGAGGGGGAGCAGTCAATAGGCTGCAGGTTAGAGTTGTTATTTAGAGGGACCTCAGCAGGCTGGAGAAATGGGCTGACGGGAACCTCATGAAGTTCAACAAGGAAAAGTGAGGAAGAAAGTGAACAAAGGAAGAAATTTTTTACAATGTGGGTGGTGAAGCACCAGCACAGGTTGCCCAGAGAGGTGGTAGAATCCCCATCCCTGGAAACATTCAAGGTCAGGCTGGACGGGGCTCTGAGCAGCCTGATCTAGTTGAAGATTGCAGGGGAGTTGGAACAGATGACCTTTAAAGATCCCTTCCAACGCAAACCGTTCTGTGAAAAAAAAATAAATAAAAATCTGTGTCTAGCCTGTGCACAACAATGCAGGCTGACTGCTGGCCGGGCAGAACACAAGTGACCAAGCTGAACATGAATCAGTGGTGTAACTTTGTGGTGAAGACTTAGAAGTCAACAATGGGGGGATGAGAGGCAAGAGACACAGGCTGCAGCAAGGGAAATTCCAATTAGACAGCCATAAGCACAACTTTGCATCTTGGGGGCTGTCAGATACTAGAACGGGTGTGGAATCTCTCTCCTTGGAGATACTCACCTGGATGTGGCCCTGAGCAACCTGATCTAAGTTGGCTCTGTTTTGGAGCATTGGACCAGAAGACCTGCAGCAGACAGCAGACCTTCCAACCTAAATGGTGGTTCTATGCTTTTATGATGTGATGGATCTCTGGTTTGGGTGATGCATATCTTTAGCGGGAATACTACATATTGAAAGTAAGCAATAGTTGCGACCAGGCAACAGCTCCAGTGATACTTGTCTTAGGAGCTGCCAAAGATCCATGATGACAGAGGAAGAAGACAAGTGAAGACAACTCCCTGTAGTTGGAAAGTCCAGGTAATTAGCAAACTTGATTTGCATTTTACTGGGAAGACTTTTTTTCTGCCTCTCTCTACTCACTGAAGTCTGTCAAAAGGCCAAACTTGTGTTCCAGAGATTAGCCATTAATCACAGCCTAATAAATACTAAGAAAACTTATTTGTTTGCACCTCTGTTTTTTCTTCTCTTTATATCACCTATGTGACTAATGTATGTGGGAACTGGCTTTTTTGTTTTTTCTTTTCCTTTTTTTTTTTTTAGGTAGCTGGCAGTCAAATCCTTCCATGATAGCAGCCTACTGTGGCTACCTATGCTACAGACTGCTATTGTGTGGTGGGCACTTGGCACAGATGTCACTGAAGCTGGAGAACACGGGGAATTTCAGCATGCAGGGATCATGCAGATCATGATTCACTTGTTCCGCTTGGTCAGGTGCCTGTGCAGTTGCACTGGGACTGGCTCCATGTAGGGATGGACTACCCTATTATTTGGACGTTGTTTGGAACATGTCAAACTGCATTGATTGCAACTACAGCTCCAAGCAGTTTTCTTGACAAACACTGGGAATCTGTGCTAATTCCCAATGTTAACATGCAAATCCAGTGGTACCCAGAGCTGAAGAAACAGTAGGCTTTTATGGGAAAGATAATTTCTTCATATTTAGAAATAGAGGGGATATTACAGTGTGCTGCATGCTACATCTTTTAATCCATGAAAACTTTACATGCAAAATTATTTGGATCATAAAAAGGGTTTTTTTAGGGGAAGCGGGATTAGCAAAAAAGGCATTTCTTACCTGTATGTCTATGTGGAGCAGCCTTCACAGGAATTCTCTTTTGCTGTCCCTCCCTTGGCTGTACCTATAAGTAAGGCTGGACTTTGATTGGGCAAAGGTTGATTTAAAAGATGATTTATTTAACCAAGTTTCACTGAATATGTTCAACACCTTGATAAGCTGCCTTGTCCTTGCCTGCAGAAGTGCTAATCACATGCGTTTCTCAGCAGCTTTGAATTTTGTTCTACTGATAATTGTACTCAAAAACTTTGTCAAGGAGGTCATCCAAGGCAAGCCTGATCTTTGTCCTGGGCAAGAGCTTTCTCCAGCTATAAGAAACATCTTAAAGGGAGCAGGTTTGGATTGTGGTAGATTGATCTGGGCCAGCAGCATTTGACTGCAGATCAAATACCAGTTCAAATCTGCGTGCTCCATGTTGGGTGCCAAAAAAAGGACCGTGTTGGGTTAAGTTTGGCCAGCAGCTGGATGCCCACTGAGCCACTCTCAGGAGGAGGAGAAAATAGGGTGAAAAAGCTTGAAGAATTCAAGATAAAGACAGTAATTGTGAGACATACAATGAAAAAGTGGGCTTCTGATTGAGGGTGGCCCTGACTGTTGAGACCATCACACATGTGAAACATGCACTGCAATCAAGTGACCCATGTGGGTAAAGTCACCCTGGAATAGAGGGAGGGAGGTGTCTGGGATATCAGTATGACAAGGCCCAGCGAATCGGCTATGCTGGACTACTGCTATGAACCTGCCAAGGCAAGTGCTATGTGCTTACCATGGTGGAAGCATCTACTGGGTAACTGGAGACAGACCCTGTAAACTGTGCCATTGCTTGAAATGCTGTCCTGAGCCTTGAAAGTCAAGTTCTGTGTCATGGTACCCCAGAAAGAATCGAGTCAGACAGTGCAACTAATTTCTGAAATAACCTCATATGCTCCTGGGCCAAGAAATGTGCGTCATGTACCCCATCACCCACAAGCCTCTGGAAAGACTGAATGATACAATGGCCTGTTAAAGACTATGCTGAGAGCATAGGGTGCTGGGGAATGGAAGCAGTGGGATGTAAATTTAGCAGAAGCCACTTGGCTGGTTAACAACAGGTGATCTACTAACTGCCCTGGTTCTGCCCAAGCAAAGCCCCTACATATTGTGGGAGGAGAATGAGGTACTTGTATTACATGTAGGTAAGCGGCTGGGAAAGGCAGTGTGGGTTGTTTTCCCTTGGGAAAAGGAAAGCCTATTTGTGGGATTCTCTTTGCTCAAGGCCCCAGGTGCACTTAGTGGGCAGTGCAGAACGAAGTGGAAATCTGGTGTGTACCTCAAGGATGTTTATCCTTGGGGCCAAATAATCCATGATTTGACTTGTCTGGTATAGGAAGCAATTTTAGCAGGAATCACCTGAACCAACAAGAATGAGCCTTTCGAGGAGCCGTGTGAGTACAGCACTGATCCTGCCCAAGTGGTCTTGGTGCTCAACAATCCAACATGCTGCTGCTCCTGTCCTGGGTGATCTCCTCAACAGATGGGACCAAAGTCATTGTCCTTAGGGAAATTTGGGGAAGGAGACCGTGGAATTGGAGCGATAATATATCTGTATATGTCGATGGACGGAATGTAGTTGTTAATGAGGATGTATAAACCTGATTGTTGGATGTAAAGGTGGTTTAAGGATGTAGTATAACTTGTAAGTTAGGAATTTCTGGTAAGAAGGAATTTCAGGAATGAGAAATAGGTGGAACAAAAAAGTTTGAGTAGGGTAATAGAATTTAAACAATATATGAATAGGACAGGATACTTAGATGTATCAGTTAATATGGGACCTGAGCATGACGTGAATGGTATGGAATAAGGGGTTGAGATTGTACTGGATCTGGCTGGGATGAAGTTGACTTTCTTCATGGCAGCCCACATGGTGCTGTGCTTTGTGTTTGTGGCTATGACAATGTTGATAACATGCCAGTGTTTTGGCTGTTGTTGAACAATGTTTACAAAGCATCAAGACTTTCCTTCCTCAGCAAATAGGCTGGGGGAGAGCAAGATGTTAGGAGGGGACAGAGCTAAGACAGCTGACCTGAACTGACCAAAGGGCTAGTCCATACCCTTTGATGTCATGATCAGCATTAATAGCTTGGGGAAAGGAGGAGGAAGTGCAGATGTTTGTGGTTATGGTGGTCTTCCCAGGCAACTGTTGTGCATGTTGAGGTACTGCTACCCATGAAGTAGCGAAAGATCTGCCTACTGATGGGGAGTAGCAAATGAATACCTGTTTTTGTTTTATTTGCATGTGCAGCTTTGCTTTCCTTATCAAACTGTCGTTATCTCAATCCATGAGCCGTCTTGCCTGCCTTCTGTTTTTTCTTCATCCTGCAGGAAAGGAGTGAAAGAGAGTCAGGGTGGATGTTTGGCTGTTGGCTGAGGTTAACCTACCACAAGGGGATATCTTATCAACTGGCTATAAGCATCTACAAGATACGCTTATAGGCATGGACTGAACTGATGCTGTTTCTAAAATAGGGGGAAGCCTCCAAATTTGAGATCTTTGTATACCGATATACTTACTGAATTGACTGCGTGAAGTTCTTGTTGCAAAGTCTTATTCAATTTCAGAAAGCTTTAAAATGTCTGATTTTTCATCATTAACTTGCTGTGGAATTGGATTATTAGAAATAATACGTGTGTTTTCCATGGCTGTCTGGTCCAACTGTTTAATTCAAATGAGAGGTAATAGGAATAAGCATAACCTAAATGTGCTGCAACAGAACAGTCATCGATGTTATAAAAGCCTTACTGTAATCCACTTACTCTAAGTGGATTTGCAAGCCTGTTGTGACTAGGAGTTGTTCCTCTTTGTATGATATACAATCTAAAAACCTAAGTAAGTGAGCCCCAATGTTGTAAGCACCAGAGAACAGTCCCTGCCTAAGATGGATTGCAGTCTTTCAGGCAAGTAAGACAAAGACTGCATAGGAGGGACATAGAGAAGGGGAATCACAGTGGCTCATAGTTTTGCAGCTAAGCAGAGTGTGGATGGGAACACATATAAGGATCTCGGGTAGCTCAGCGTACAGGGAAACAACACAGCATTCAAAGCAAATGGGGTTTTTTTGGTGGTGTTATTTTTTATTTTTTTATTTTTTTTTTTATATTGCAGTGTGATATAATCACTTGAGGTCATTTTGGGTCCAGACAAGATTTTTCAAGAATAAGGTGCTACACAAATATAAAATGTTTCTAAACATAGAAACATTCTGTGTTTCTAGAAGGGAAAGTATAGTCCTGTTCTGAAGGGGAAGGAGGTTGAGGCTGTGCAGCAGTTTCAAAAGGTTTTGAAAAGAAAGTCAAGGGAGAAAGGTCCAGCAGTCAACAGAATACTTAAGCTTCTGGTAGGTGATTTATGAAACGTTAGTAAATACAAATAGCAAAGGGAAGGTTCTTCGAGGTGAGGCTGGTGGCTAGCCCTAGGGCCATTGTATAGGAGATTATATAGGATGCTGATGACAAAGTTCAAGGGGGACTCCATCTGTGCTCAAGAACAGCACCCTGCATGTCTTAGAGCTGATCTTTGTATCTGTGGGGCTGAGGTGTAAACTGTATGAAAAATGTGCTAATGCATCAAATGCTGACAAGTTCTTGAGGCCAAAAATTCAAAATTTTCCCTATCCTTCCCCCAGTAAAATGAAAATTATTTAAGAATAAAACAGAATAAAGGCAACTTTATTCTTACAATATCTCCTTTTCTAGTTCTTGAGCCTTTTGGAAGAGAGTTCTCAAATATATTCATACTGACCTTGGTGCCAGGGAAGGTTATGGGGCAGATTATCTTGAGTGCCATCACACGGCATGTACAGGGCAACCAGATGATCAGGCCCAGTCAGCATGGGTTTATGAAAGGTCCTGCTTGACCAGCCTGATCTCCTTCTATGGCAAGGTGACATGATTAGTGGATGAGGGAAAGGCTGTGGTGTGGATGTCTGCCTGGACTTTAGTAAAGCTTTTGATACCATTTCCCACAGCATTCTCCTGGAGATACTGGCTGCTGATGGCTTGGATGGGTGTAATCTTCACTAGGTAAAAAACTGTCTGGGTGGCTGAGCCCAAGGAGCTGTGGTGAATGGAGTTAAATCCAGTTGGTGGCTGGTCACAAGTGGTGTTCCCCAGGGCCCTCAGTATCAAGGGGATCAAGTGCGCCCTCAATAAGTTTGCAGATGACACCAAGTTGGGCGGGAGGGTTGATCTACTTGAGGGTAGGAAGGCTCTTCAGAGGGTCCTGGACAGGCTGGATTGATGTGTCGAGGCCAATTGTATGAGGTCTAATGAGGCCAAGTGCCGGGTCCTGCACTTGGGTCACAGCAACCCCAGGCAACGCTACAGGCTGGGGGATCAGCAGCTGGAAAGCTGCCCAGCAGAAAAAGACCAGGGGGTGTTGATTGGCAGCCGTCTGAACATGAGTCAGCAGTGTGCCCAGGTGGCCAAGGAGGCCAATGGCATCGTGGCTTGTATCAGAAATAGTGTGGCCAGCAGGAGTAGGGAAGTGATGGGCCCCTTGTACTCAGCACTGGTGAGGCCACATCTTGAGTACTGTGTTCAGTTCTGGGCTCCTCACAACAAGGAAGACATCGAGGTGCTGGACCGTGTCCAGAGATGGGCAGCGGGTCTGGAGCACAAGTCCTGTGAGGAGCGGCTGAGGGAGCTGGGGTTGTTCAGTTTGGGGAAAAGGAGGCTGAGGGGAGACCTTATCTCTCTACAGCTCCCTGAAAGAAGGTTGTAGTGAGGTGGGTGTGGGTCTCTTCTCCCGAGTAACAGGCAATAGAACAAGAGGAAATGGCCTCAAACTTTGCCAGGGGAGTTTTAGCTTGGATATTAGGAAAAATTTCTTTACTGAAAGGGTCATCAGGCACTGGAACAGGCTGCCCAGGGAGGTGGTTGGGTCACTGTCCCTGGAGGTATTTAGAAGAGGTTTAAATGGGCATTTAAGGACATGGTTTAGTGGTAGACTTGTTAGTGATAGTTTAATGGTTGGACTTAATGATCTTTAAAGATTTTTTCTAACCTAAACAATTCTATAGAGTTACAAAAATGAAGAACCTAACTTAAAAGAAAAAAAAAAAAAAGAAAAAGAGAAAGAGAAGTATCTTATCTTTTAACACTTTGGGAAAAGTGATAAAACTGGGGAACACCTCTGAATTCACAGTACTCTGTGAATGCAGGAGTTGGCCACAGTGACTTAGGTGGTGTGATTCTGTTAGCATGGGGACTAGACTTAGGGGGTCTGCTTTCTCCAACATATGTCCTCCTTCATCTATAGCCTGGTTATGGTAATGTGAAGACCTTTGTTCCTACCCTCATTGCGTTCTCCTGTGGGCTAATATTTATAAAATATTTTCAATCATTCTTTTTGCCAAAGCTTTCTGATGTTTGGTCAGAAATTCTGTGATACTTACCTGTGTTACCAAAGGAGTCATGTGTTTATCATGTTTTTTAGATTCACATCAGTAATAACCATTTTCTAGTAGTTGTAGGTGGTCCCATGTTTTCCTCAGCATGTTGGTAAAAGGAGAGAAGCACCTTTGTTCTTAATTGTTAAATGTTCTTGAAACACTTCTCACTTTCTTGTGCTTCCAGCAGGCCACCTGGAATAACAGCGCTGTCCCTGGAGATGTTTTGGTATTGTCTGTCTGAGGTACCTCATTTTGATCCTTTTGAAAGGTTCTCCAAGAAGTTGACTTGAGCACACAGCAGTACCAGGAATTGCCTCGGCACCCTTGTCCACACATTCTTCATAAAAACCTGACGAGCTGCCTGACTTTAAGGAAGGGTGAATGTGTCCTCTACTGGCAAATGGGCAATGCTGACAGTTGAGGTAATGGCATTGCGGATGACACCAAGCTCTTGCGGATGACACCAAGCTGAGTGGTGTGGTTGACACACCAGAAGGACGGGATGTCATCCAGAGAGACCTGGACAGGCTGGAGAGGTGGGCCTGTGTGAACCGCATGAGGTTCAACAAAGCCAAGTGCAAGGTCCTGCACCTGGGTCGGGGTAACCTCCGGTATCAATACAGGCTGGGGGAGGAAAGGATCGAGAGGAGCCCTGCCGAGAGGGACTTCGGGGCACTGATGGATGAAAAGCTCGACATGAGCCGGCAATGTGCGCTGGCAGCCCAGAAGGCCACCCGTGCCCTGGGCTGCATCAAGAGAAGCGTGGCCAGCAGGTCGAGGGAGGGGATTTTGCCCCTGTCCTCTGCTCTGGTGAGACCTCACCTGGAATACTGTGTCCAGCTCTGGAGCCCTCAGCACAAGAAGGACATGGAGCTGTTGGAGCGGGTCCAGAGGAGGCTACAAGAATGATCCGAGGGCTGGAGCAGCTCTGCTGTGAGGGCAGGCTGAGAGAGTTGGGCTTGTTCAGCCTGGAGAAGAGAAGGCTGCGGGGAGACCTGATTGCGGCCTGTCAGTGCTTAAAGGGGGCCTATAGGAAAGAGGGGGAGAATCTTTTCAAGATTCAAAAAGATTGATTCAAAAATCAATCTTTTTCAGTAGGGACAATGGTGATAGGACAAGGGGGAATGGTTTCAAGCTGAAACAGGGTAGGTTTAGATTAGATGTAAGGAAGAAATTTTTTACAATGAGGGTGGTGAAGCACTGGAAGGGGTTGCCCAGAGAGGTGGTGGAGGCCCCATCCCTGGAAACATTCAAGCCCAGGTTGGACGGGGCTCTGAGCAACCTGATCTGGGTAATGGTGTCCCTGCTCACTGCAGGGGGTTGGACTAGATGACCGCTAGTGGTCCCTTCCAACCCAAAGCATTCCATGATTCTATGATTTTTCCTATTTAGCATTTGAAATGAGAGCTGTGCTGCACACATTCTAGTAGCCCGAAACTGGGGGTACACGTGGCTTGTTCCAGAGCCCCGCTGTGCTGGCAGAGACTGCGGAGTGGAGACAGCCAAACCCAGAGCAGTTGGTGTTGTGCCAGGGGACAGGGTCAGTAAGTGCTATTTGCCAAAGTCTCACTCTTTGTCAGGAAGTATGTGGCCCAGGTTGCTTCCTCGCCCAGTTTTGGACACAGACATGAGGAGAGTGTGTGCACATTGGTGCCAGGATGATGGCCCTTATTTAATTAACTTCTTCCCATCTGAAGAGTCTATACAGATTTATGTCTGAGTTGTATGTTGTGTTTTGGATTTTCTTTTTGTTTGTTTGTTTTAAAAAAAGAGGAAAAAAAGATATAGCTAGCCTCTGGATCACTTCTAATTTTTTAATAAGCGTTTTTGTTTTGTTGGTTTTTTTTTGTTCATTTGTGTTTTTTGTTTCTTAGTTTGTTGGTTTTTTGTGTGTTGTTGTTTTTTTTTTTTTTTTTTTATTTTATGACTCACCAAGGTTGAGTTTAGAGATAGTAAAGAAACCGCTTTCGTAGCCATTTCACTGGATGAGAGGAGTAGATAACAGAGCTGTTAATGAAAGATTGGTGAAGTAGATCTTTAATGTTTATAATACAAGCGTAAAGTTACAAAGGTCAGTCGACTAAAAAGTGCCTTTTGTTATTAACGGTTTTACAAGGAGTCCAAACCTAAATTTAAATGAATATAGTTTGTATGTTTGGTTCTGAAAATAAAGTTGTGCTCAAATGATACGTATCACTGCCAGCATTGGTTTATTGACCAAAGGTTTATGTGGCTGTGTTACTGTAAAAATATTCCCTCTCTTAAATCTTTATGCTGGTAACTATACTGATAACAGCTGAACCTTCTTACCTGGGAGCACGTACCTCCTTTAAAAATCAAGGTAATGAGGATTTCTAAATAGTGCTTGTTTACCTATGTTGCTTACTGTACACTCGCTGACCACGAGATCACTGGCCTCCTTGCAGTGCCGTCCTTTTCTTAGATTCATCAGAGACAAACTGGTTAATGAAATTCATTTTCAAATGCAGCACAGGCTCTTATCCGTGTCCTCTGCTGACTCTGGCTGGGGCAGCCGTAGAGTTGTCCCCGACTCCCTGCAGAACGTGATGGCCCTGCAGCTGAGCTCTGGGAAGGCGTTACGCCCGGTCTCAGCCACCGCAACCCAGTGTATTAACGAGATGCAACATCGCTTTCGATTTACATGAATATGCAAGGCTGTGTACTGTGATGGCTGGCGGCTGTGATCTGCAGCCGCTGCCAGGTAGAGATACGCTCGCTGAAGAAGTTGCTGTTCCCATCCGAGGGGCAGCGACCTCTTCAGCTAAGTCTTTCCTTCCATAGCTAAGTCTGTCAGGAGCTGTGATTCAGAGCCTTGGCCTGTTTTAAGGTCTCCTTCAGTAGAGTAATATGGAGGCACCTTTTATTTGTTCTCATGTTTAAGCTGTTCAAAAATCAGTACAGCCTTTTCCCTTTGCCCCTTATTTTGCCAGTGACGGTTTTTCCACTCTACTTTGGCAAGACTTTTATAAAGCACCATGTGATTTGGTAATAGGGATATTTGGTTCACTGAAGTCCTCCTTAATCATGCGGCAAAGTCCATTTGAGCTACCAAATGAATATTCATCAGTCATCCTGCACATAGCCAAGTGGTAATTAATTCTTTCTCTTCTGGTGACCACATGCTCCAATATGGTAAAGAGGGTCAGGGAAATAAAGGGAAAGCAAACAGGAGTGACATTGCAATCCTGCTGGTTTGCAGAGGAAGGGGAGAATATCCCTCCTTCTAGTGGGCTTACATCTTCCTAAAACATGAGAGGGGGGGAATGATTTGCTGTCCCTGTGTTTGCAGCAAAGAAAGGTATTCTGTTATCCCCCGGACCTGTCAGTAAGGAATTACAGTGGCAGTCGTCTTCCCTCAGGCTTTGCTCTTTGTGCTTTAAATACTGAATTGTCTTCCCTAGTGGCCATTTTACTGGAGAATATAAACTATACACAATGCTTTCTTCTTTAGGTTTTCAAGAAATATTCTCTCTTGATCAAGAATTTGGGCTTTTAGAGGCAGATTTTTTGTACAGAGTTAACTGAGAGGTATGTCTGTGTGGCTTCTTTTGCTGTCATGTCTGGATGAAATCAGTATTAAAACCCAGAAATTTCTGTTGAAGCAAGAATTCAAAGGTTTTAAAAATGAGGAATTACATGAGCTGAGTACACTTTTCAGTGGAGCTATGTGTTTTTTCATAGTAAATGGCTGCGTGCATATTCACATGCATGCACAGAAATCAGGTTGTCTTCAGGACTGGATAACAGCAAGTGAAGTTGATTTGATTAATGCTGCTCAAATTGCAGTGCCTTTGGAATTCTCATATTTCTTTTGGCACTCGTAACATGTGGGAAAGCTTTTCTTTCCAGCTCCTTCTGTTAGGCATTTTCTGGACATGTATTTCTTCTGTTCTACCTTTTAATTGCCATATCATTCAATAGTCTTTGGACATGCAAGATGCTGAGACATAAAAAAATGTTATAAATCTACCAGTCTCGCTTTTTCCATTCAGCATGTAGAGCTTTCTGTTTCCTAAACAGTTTTTTTCCCTAATCTATGAAAGAAGAGAATAAGTTACTTAGATCTCAGTTACATGTGCATTTCTTGACCTATGGAGATGGACTTCTGAATTTGACAGTACATGATGCTCCCTTTCTTTAAGCTTTGAAATGCATAAATAATAAGTAGTATGTCTACCTCACTGTTTTCTTCATGAGAAAGAGATGCTTATGCAATCATTATAGAAAGCATACACTCTTCCTCCAAAAATACAGCTCTGTGGGACAGGAAATGTCCAGGCCTTGACAGCAGTAAATGTGAATCTCTTTCCATTTTCCATTCCTTTTCCTGCTGCCCATCTCATGTTCTGTTCCTTGCCCTGCTCGCCCCACTCCCTAAATCTGTAATCCATCCACGAAAAATCCCTAATTTCTGTATTAATCTCTATATTATTGAGTATTTAATTTTACTATGTCAGTAAAGATACTTTTCTGACATTTCATTACCCTAACTCAGGTGGAACTGATGTCTGGAGGGGTAGGGTGCATTAGCCTCAGCAAACATAAATTATGTTGCTTCACAGAATCCAGGAGAATCATTTTGACTCTGCTGTATTCCAGGGACCTAACTTTTCCCCAGATTTCCTACTATGTGCATTCACTCTTGCTACAAGAAAGATTTAAATTGGAATAGCATTCATTTACCCCTCTCTCTGAGATCAGCAATGGAAAAGTGAAATGGAAGGTCCAAACGTAGCCTTGAAGGCAAAGAGAAACACGAACTTCCTGTAGTAGCTTCCATCTTCTCAGTCACTGGATATTTGCTTTGTGCTGGGGGAACTATTGCATCCTGCTCTGATGAGGCTTATATGATGCTTATAGAACTGTTAATAGAAACGTGGGGGTGGATAATGCCTGCTCTTTATTAGTTCTTGTCACTTTGTGGCTTTGAAAGGTTTGTTGTTATCTGTTATCACAAAAAGGAAACAGCTACTGCTATACTTGGCACTGCAGAAATGCAGAATGCAGCCCTTTTCCTGTGTTACTATTGAAAACAGTTACTATAAGCTTTGAGAGGAATATAAACCTAGACACAATTTGAACCCAAGATTACATTAATATAAGCAAAAAAGGTATAAAAAGAAATAATTTTATATATGGTGTAAAAGCCAGTAGAGTTGGTTATAAGCTTATATTTATTTGTTTAAAATCCTTTCCAAACAAGCATGAGATCCTTCCAGAAATCCATGCCTAAGCACTAAGGACAGAATAAATCTCCATAAAATGCATCCATGGAAATAAGGTTGGCTTGGTAGTAAGAGTAAAACAGGTTTTGGTGGCAGCAAAGCTTGTGGCCATGATTTCAGCTGGACAATGCCACTCAAACTTTCTATGAAATACCCACCTACATCTTAGCTTATTGCCTGTCTTGAAGATCATCCTGAATAACATAATTATATCTAGGCCTAAAAAACTAAGTGATCCTGAAATGCTGAACGGAGTTCAGAACTGGAGCAAGCAGGATATGCCTTCTCAAGAAGTCTAAGGACCGGAGAAGGAGAAAGAAAAACTCTTGTAATCCACAGACATAGCTGAAGTTACATGAAGCTGTTTCTTTGGGCGGGTTATCCAGAGGAGGAAGAAATTAAGGATTTATATCACTGGGGAAGCCAGCATAAGCCTGAAGAAACTCATGTGTGTGGCAGTAAGCTCCACAGTATTTGAGTCCATATAGCCAATGACAAGATCCCAGGAAGTTAAGCAGAAATAATATATTCTACTCTCTTGTGCTTTTTGTTTCCCCTTTTGCCTTTGCAGGGGGGGTTGTACTGTTATCTCTTGGTTTTCATTTGTCTGTGCACATGAGAGATTCCCAACAGAGTCCTTTAATGATTTCCTAAACTTAAGCCACAACTTGTCACTAAGTCAGATTCCCTTGTGTTAATGGTTCTATTTTAAGCTGCTGCCAAGTGACTTAAGTGTCATACCTTCTTTAAAGCCCACTGTGTCCTTTTGAAGAAGAGGATGATGGAATAAGAACCTTCCATAATTGTGTTTAGTGACAGTAAAGTGTAAGAAAAAAGTATCTAATGGACACTTAAATAAGGTAGGCATTTATATTAAGTAAGGGAATTGAAACTGCAGGACGTTTTCATCATCTTAAATTGTCCTAGGGTTAACTTCATGAGTGGTGATAAACTATTTACATTAGTTTGAGGGTTTGATTACTTGACTATGTTAGTCTCTTGATTCACTGTAATACTGTGAAGTTACATATTTAATCAGCTTAGATAACAGTGGAGTACTGATTTCTCAAGGTTTGTTTTCTTTTGTGTTATTTGATTGACATTATTAATTTTCTTATTTTGATTTTTAAAAAATGGCAAAAGAAGGTGCATCTTTTCACAAATTGGTACCCAGACCTACTCTCTTTACAGTTACAGACTATGTGTATCTTGAGGTACAAAATTTGTAAGCTCTTCATGTTATCTTCAAAACTAGTTCTATATTGCTTCACAGCATGATTAACAAAAATAGTGATCACTATGGAAAAAAGTGTAATGTTTTAATTCACTCTTGGATTTTTTTTTTTTAAATTCTGGATATAAGAAAGTAAAAATGACAGCCCATCTGTCGTTTACAGAAGCCAGTGTATAAGACTGCAATGATGAAGTGGTATTCTACAAAAACAAACCCAGCAAATTAGGTCTTAAACTGAGGGAAAAGGGTGCCTTTTGGTCATCATTGAGTTGTAGACCAGTGCATCCAAAATGCAGTCCTACCATACGATGAGGGCAAAGACAAGTACCTAGTACAGATTACAGCAGGACTATTAGAAATCCCGAGCGCTTGGTGCATGGCTGTGTCATGCCTGTCCCTGGTGCGCTTGTGTCCAAAGCGGTGAAACAGCAGTTCCAGACCACCTAGAGGATACATCCTGCTTCACAGATTTGATGAGAAACAGGTTTTCCCTTCATGTCATTTTCAGAGCTGAAAGCTAGAGCTGGACCTGTCAGGATTTGATTCTAGAAAAACTTGTTAGGACCTCTGAAATGCATTTTTGGAACCTCTATTGCATATACAGAATTTGGTGGTATGTAGTTATAGTATGTAGTTGCTGTGAACTGCTTCATCTGACTTGGTTATTTTCCGTATATGTTTTTCCTCATGGCTGTACTGGTTTTCATTTGTAACAGATGATTTAGGCAAAACTGAACTTTACTTTGTCTCTTGCTATCTGCATCTTATTTGCATACCACAGAATTTGCCGTATTTGAAATTTTTCTTTCATTATTATTGGTATGTATATGTGAAGGTAATAGTCCAAACCAGCCTCAGGACACGTTTTTTTAGAGTATGTATTTCTCCCATGTTGCTTTTTTTTTTTAAGTTAAACAAAGTAGGATGAAAATCTCAGGATTTCAATAGCTAAAATCTATCACTGATTTTATTTTTTGATTTAATGTAAACACTCAAGAGCTGAAAGCATCTTTCCTTTCTTTCCCCTTTTCCCCTTTTCCCCTTTTCCCCTTTTCCCCTTTTCCCCTTTTCCCCTTTTCCCCTTTCCCTTTCCTTTTCTTTTTTCCCCTCCTTTCATGAGGAGGTAGGTTGTGAAAGCAGGAAATACATAGTATATTCTCCAGCGTCCTCATGTATCCTGTCTGATCTTGTGATCTATGTTTTTCCTAGACCTGATATATTCTTGCCTTGCAGCCTTGTCATGAAAACTTGTTAATGGTTGTATTGAATCTGATGGGTATACTAACAGTGAGCCAACTGAGGCGGTCTCACTTGCCTTAAACAGGCAGCTATTCAGATTTACTTAGCAAGCAGAACTTTGCCATTTGCCTTTTTTTTTTTTTTTTTTTTTTTTTTTGGTGTAGTTGAAATAGTTTTCCCTCTTTTAAGCCCTGTTTGAAGTAACATGGTGAGTGTGCTAGGGGGTGCTCCGTTACACCCTTAGTGTTTTCCTGTGTTACTCAGCTCAGATGCCTTGAGAATGTAGGCATAGCTCACAATGCTGGCTTAAAGTCTCCCTAGGCTTTTCTCAAATAAAATGGTTCTTCACTGCCCTATTTCTGAGGACAAACCTCAGAGATAGGTTCAGTCTTGTTTGCTTGTGAATATGGATCCAGAGACTCCACCGTGAAGGCTGAGTAACCAGGAATACACTCTGCTGACAGACTTGATGCTGAATGGACTTCAAAGAACATGTTGCTTGCTCTCCAGGAGAAGTGATTGCTTTGGGATCTGCCTGAGATATGAAAGTGGAAGGAGAATAACAATAATAATAAAAATCTTGCTTTGCTCTCTGAATTGTGCATGCTTTGTGAATGGCTGATGTTTGTGTCTGAGCTCTCAAGTCAGCACCTTTCACAGATGTGGTGTCTTTTTAAGGAAGTTTGGAAGCAACTCTGGAAACTAATGGCTTTGCCGCACAGAAAGTGTGCATGTTCAGTAAATGTGCCTGGGACACTGAACTACTTTCTGCTCATAGCAAGGGTTTTGATCGCTTTAATGAGTTGCAGGGGCTGTGAACTGCAGCTCTGCTTATTCCCCTTACGTTAACCACTATGTTCTACGTATCTCAAAAGCTGTTAAAAGAGCAACTGAACTCGGGCTTCTTGTCTGAGCTCTGAAAATGAAACCTCTTCCGAGTCTTTTAAGTGCCTGAAAATTACTGGGTCATGTAAGAGAGGAAATGTTAGCTAAGCTGGCTTTAGCTGGTAAAAGCCAATAAAATCTCCTGGTCCTGAATAACTGACCCAGAGCTGAAAGCTTGGCACCAGAAAGTGTACAGGGACCCTTTTAGAAAGCAAATAAAGAGCTGAAAGATAACAATAAGTGAAGAATAGACAGTTAAAAGAATAGATATTGTAGTTGAAATAACACAGAAACCAACCAGACATTTAATTTCTTGCAAACACAGCCTACATAGGAATTTCTTTGCAGTATAGGAAAGTGTAAATAAATCCTTGGTTGTCATTTTCACTCCAACCATTTGGCTGTCCTCCCCTACCAACAGGAAGACCAGAGCATACCCAAAAGAACTGATTTAACTCCCACAACTACACAAATAACACAAACAAGTACACTCAAGCCCACAATGTGGATCAACGAGAAGTCCTGCCTTGGCTTTCTTCCATGTCTTGGTCTAAGGTGGTAGGTGAGAGGAGAAAAAAAGCAAACCCCAAGCAAACAAAACTAAAGCTTTTGATTTTTGGTTAGTTATTTAACATCAGAACCCTTCAAGGCACCTACCTATTTGGAAAATGGAGGCCAAGCAAACCACTCTTGCTTTTCTCCTTCCCATTAGCGTGCCAAGCTCCACTTGCTGGTCTGGGACTTAAATCTGTCTTTTAGAAATGTCCCTGTTTTTCTAGAGAAAAGGAAAATCTATATTCAGAGGTAAAGAAAGAAGGTCTCCTGTATCTTAACACTAGTCTGAAACAGGAGGATGTTGTGGTAAGCATGATTTCTTTTTTTCTTCAGAATTTCTGTCTTTCCTGATGCCCACATCAAAATTCTCCTACTCAGAGTACAAATACAATAACATTAGTAACAAGAATTGATTTTTTTTCCCGTAATTGAAAAAGAGATGCCAGTAGCCTGTTGTTCTGTACATTCATTTTAATGTCCTGAGACAGTTTGCTGGGAGCCAGGCTCTTGCCTGTGCTAGCCAAATAATTTGATGCAGGTGCTCTCTTGAGGAGGAGAAACACTTACAAAAGAATGTTGCCAGCTTTTAGGAATAATCTGACAGTTGTTCAATTCACTGTAGACTGCAGGAATAATTGTGTGATTGTGGTCTAAGTCCTA
Organism: Podiceps cristatus; assembly: GCA_000699545.1. NCBI lineage: Eukaryota > Metazoa > Chordata > Aves > Podicipediformes > Podicipedidae > Podiceps > Podiceps cristatus. The sequence continues at coordinate 21,514 of KL260069.1, read as the reverse complement.
ACTTTCAGCTGTTTTAGTCCTCTCTGAGCCTCAATAAGCCTCTTGCCTGCAATTTGAGTTAACAGGTTGTTCATGTGTGGGGGTGTTCTGGTTTGTGGAATCTGCTGGTTGGTTGGTTGGTTGTTTTTTTTCTTGTTTGTTTGTTTGCTTGTTTTGGTTTTGTTTTAAATAGGATATACGTGCTTTCATGTCTCTGTCTTATTTAAATGCAGAGTGTTACTTTCTCCTTTACAAGCTCATTGCTTCGGGGAAGGTCTGTGCAATTTTGACTGCTCTGTAAGCGTGAGGACAGGTTTGCAGTACCAAGCTAAGCGATGCGAGCTCTCCTCTGTGCCATGAGAAGAACTTACGGATAACTGCCTATGACACTTTTTTTTTTTTTTTTTTTTTTTTTTTTAGTGCAGAAGATGACTGGGATCACAGGGCTCCTTGCTAGGGCTGGAGGCAGCAGCCCTGTTCTGGTCTTCCAAATGGCAGCTCTGTCAATGCTGGTATCAGGTAAGGAGGAGCCCTGGTAAGGGAAAGCATGCTGTTGGCACTTTTTAAATCCCGTTTCAGAGTTAGGTGGTGTGGCTGAGAGATGCTGCCTGGGTTATGGGAAAGGAAGAATATCTATTGCAGTAAGCTTCCAGGGGGGCATGCTCTGCATGATGTTTTTCAGCCTTTTGTTTTCTCCATGCTGAATTTTGTGCAGGGCGCTAGGATCCCAAAAGAGCAGTGTTTCGAGACAATCAGTGTTTTTATATTATCTTTCCAAAATTTGATGAGAGCAAATCCCTTCAAGTTGAAGAGAAAAAACCAAACAACCTGCCCAAATATCCCTCTCCCCTGATGCTTTTGCTTTCTTTTTTAAAGAAAAGATGCTCTTCTCATCTTCTGTTTTTATGAAAACAGCAAAGCTTATAGAAAATATTCTGTTCGCATAATGCCTTTGCTGCAAGACCTAGGATAAGAAGCAGAGATTTTTCTTCCTCTCACATGAGGGAAAAAGCATTGTTTTTATTATAGTACTTCTTACCCTGGGTGCTCCGTGCACTTCTGGAGTGTAAGGTAGCCCCTGCTTTCACAGTGCATGAGCAAATGGAGAAGTGTGGTGAGGTAGGGGCAGTTGGCCTGACACAAAGGTCAGTTCACTTCATGTCTGCTTTCTTCCACCACAGAACACAGTATGCTGGAAATCATTTATGCATCTACCACAAAATACCTGAAAAGAGGGAGAGACCCTGAATTTGAATTGCCTCATCAGGCATCGACAGGATCAGTCATCACAAATGGAGGCTCACTGGTGCAAAAAAGCAAAGAAGCAAAACGAGCCCAGGTTTGGCACAGAGGTGGAAAGCTTGTGCTTCTCACGAAACGCAGACACCAAGGCAAAAGTCACTCTCTGCTTCTGAAAATTCAGAAAGTCAACCAGTCTGGAAGCGGCCACTATCAATGCAGGTCCAAAATAAATACTGTCCTAACTGCTCTGGGCCACTTTATGACAGTGAAAGTAACAGGTAAGCTCTGTGTGTCCAGGAGCTTTCTTGCAGAAGGAGTTGGGAGATCACATGGTTGTCTCTGAAGCAAGATTTCTGCATGACAAAAACTGTGTTCATGAAGATGTAACCCCCCTCCTAGGGTGTGAAACTAAAAATGATTGCTGCCACACTGTGACATGTGGAATATGTTTCATACTCCTCTGTCTCTTCATCTATGCATGCTAAATGCAAGACTGACGTGAAAAATGTTGGGCATTTGTTTTAGATTGGCTGTGGATCTCTTTGAGCTAATGGGAATAGTTGCTCATGGGATTTCTACTCCAAACACCGTTAACAGAGCTGAAAGGAATTGGGTGGAAAAAAGTGTGGGAAAATGTTTGTTACTGTCGGGTTAGATGCAGGCCTGCCCCAGTTCACCTAGCATCTGTTCTGGGTTTATAGCCACAGCTACAGTCACAGGCGGTAAAGTTATTTTCTCTAAAACAGAGATCTATGTGTTTTCTTAAACGGAGACCTTTGTGTATGCAAACAGTCTAGCCTTACTGCCTCTTGAATTCATTGTAGTATATGTAGACCTTGGTGAGGATTGGTGCTTAGAGAGACTGGGACTTGAGATACAGCAGCCACCACTGTGAATTATTTTGTTCTTATTGAGGTGATTTTTTTTTTCTCTTGCTTCATTACTTAGAAGAGAAAAAGTATGGTGCAGAAAGACTGGGAGGGAAACATACAGTGGCAGCGTCCTTGTGCAATAATTTCTATACAGGTCTGTCCTGGTTTTGACTGGAATGGAGCTAATTTTCTTCCCAGTAACTACTGTGTTTTCGATTTAATATAAGATTTGGTATGTGAAGAATATTGGTAATGCACTGATGTTATTAGTTGTTGCTAAGAGATCAAGGACTTTTTTTTTCAGCCTCCTAGGTTTTGCTAATTTGCAGGTCCAAACACCTGGGAGGGGTATAGCCTGTACAGTAGACCCAAACTGGCCAAAGGAAGCATTCCATACCAGAGATGTCATGCCCAGTATATGGTGGGGGTCAGCTGGTGGGCTGGGTTCCCTCCCTCCCTCCCTTTCAATTTCACTCTGTGATAGCTTCTCAGGGCAGGCTGTGTCAGTTGTTGGGTCATCAGGTGGTGAGAAATTGTGCATTGTTCATTTTGTACATTATTATTGTTGTTGTTACATTTTCCTTTGCTATCCTAGTAAATGGTCTTTATCTCAACTCATGAGTTTTTCTTTCTTTCCAATTCTTCTTCCCATCCCACTGGAGGGGGAGTGGGGATTGAGTGAGTGGCTGTGTGGTACTTAGTTGTTGGGGTTAAACCATAAGGTCTTAACTGATCGTGTGGTATGGTGTCCTCTACTTGGCCCAAGTAACTTCAGCTCCAAGCCTCCAGCAGAAGGGAATATCTGTTTGGCCTAACTAGGCAAGGTTCTTATCTGGTGGTTGGGGTGGTGGTGAGCTACTAGAGCTTTGTTGGTTCTGCTCAGGGTCAGGCTGGGAAACCAGCTCATATTCCTTCCATGCTGTTCTCCCAGCTTTGCTAAAGTGCGGGGATTATATTCGTCTTTTGCCTTCTTGAAGTTTTCTCCAACATATTTTGACCAAACACAAAATAAAACTTACACTTTCAGTCACCTTTTTTCCACTAAGTTTTAGGTAAGGAAAGATGCAGGTCTGCAGACTTTTATTTGCGTGTGTGAGCATTGTCAATACCATGGAGAGGACAGAGGGTGACCTGCAACAGAACAAAGCTCTGAAGGTGGATTCTGAGCTGGAGAAGATGTGGGCTGTGGTCATGATATCCTGGATAATTGCCTATATCAAAGGTAAGCATGTATTTGTATCTCTCTCTCTCTTTTCTGAAGATAGATTGATAGATTTTATAAAATCAGGTCTCACTGATGGATGTCTGGAATGGCCCTTATATTTAATGATTCCCCCTTTCCCATTGTAATAATTCCATAGAGGTTAGTGGGTTAAAACTCCCCAGGCAGGAAGGTGGAATGATCCCAACTAACTTGCACTGGTTTTGGTTTTGAGTGATTTTGCAGAAGGTGCAGCTGAGCTGGATTCTGGCCAACATCCGCAGAAGTCACCTGGCTCAGTGTCCAACTCCAGGTCATGCCAAAACAGAGTGCACTGAAGGAGCACAGGACCATTGTTTTATGGACTTCAGATGCCTCCTGTATGGCCTTTTGGGAATATGTAGTTGTGTGCTAATGTGACATAAGGTATCTTGCAAATGAAATACTGAGCCTGAGCTCAGGCAGTTGATGTAGATGTGTGAAAGTCTCTTCTTGGCCAGATGACCCCTCAGTATAAGATGTCAGATGTGGTCTTGCAGTAGTCACTTTTTGAATAAGCTTGTGTTTTATTAATTTGGATTGGTACATTTTGCTCCTGAACACCAGTAGATTTTTTTTTTTTTTACTTTTTGTTGTTTTTTTGGTTTTTGTTGTTGTTGTTGTTTTTTGGGTTTTGAGTGTCTGTCTGTGTTTGTCTTTTTTTCCACCCAAGGACTCGTACCATGAAGTCACAGTTTGTGAAGGCTGAGCTGCTTTGCTTAAACAAGATAATATTCCCGAGGTACTGTAAGAACAACTTCATTTTACTGTGCATGATGAATGTCTGGGATTCACATTGTGTTTCATGGCACACTTTGAGGTTTTGGGGGACTTATGTCTGTGCTTCCTGGTACTGGTTAGTTGGGATTATTCACTTCACCTGTTAACCCCATCCACATCCTAGGCAGAGAAAATGAATTTCATCACGCCTTTTCTAGTCCTAGTATTGAAATCCTCTTACCATCTAGTGTCAGTTCTTCCAGGTTTTGCCTTCATTGAGGCAACAAATTTCTTTATGTTGTGGTCTTTGAAATGAAGAGATGGTTTCTTTCCAGCTGCAGTTTGGACCTGCCTCCTGTGCAGGAAGGCTTTCCCTTTCTGCTGCAGATCTTTATGCAAAGAAGGATTTCCTGGGTGGTTCTCTCCTCTGAAACATCTTCTGACATATTTCTAGTCTATCTGCTGTGCTCTTTAATTTGCTCTGAGAAAGCTCGAGGGCCATATTCAACTCTCAGCAGTATGAGCTCAAGTGGGGGGATGCACAGGAAGCAGAAATTAAGTCTGTGTCAAACTCACTGTTCTGCAAACAGAAATGAAAACCAGGCACAGTGGTTTACCGTAACTGTGGGATGTTTTGAAAGGCTATTTTGTCTACAGTCTTTTAACTGTGTTGTGTCCCTCTCCCCCTTTCCAAGTATTTATGTGTAAGGGGTTTTCTCTTAAGACTTAAAATTTGGTACCAAATGACAAAGGGAAGATGGTTACATCTGTATCTGTTTCTGTGGTTACTAAAGCTTGTTTGATGAGTGCTTCTGACCTCTGCCATGTTTTTCATACTTGGGCATCTGTATAATGTTTTTGAATGTCAAAGCAGACATGTATCTTCTAAATAAATAAGTCAAGTTATCCTTTATCTCTGCAACGCTTTGCCAGGTGTCCTATTGTTTACCAGCTCTGAAGGGCTGCAATTGCTGCTTTGTGAGCCTTTCCATCAAAGGCAGCCTGATTTTGGATTCTTGTTGAAATAACTGTATATGTCACATCTGACTGAACCAGCTGCTTAAAGGGCATCCTTGATGCTCAGAAGCAATAACACGCAGTGTAGGTGTCTCGCTAGCTGGGGGAAGGGAAGAGGCGGGGGCCCGGGAGGAGCCTTGTAAGATCCTATGTTTTGGGCTCCACTGAGCCCATTCAGACTGCGAATATTTTTAGCAGTATTCTTCAGCAGGCAGCATGCTGTACAATTACACATCAACATGATGCTTCTCTTCTAGGTTGGTGTAGCTATGTTTCCACCTCCTGGCAACTGTAAGGAATAGCTGAAAAGAAACTACAGAGAATTATGCGTTTATTTTTGCGAGGTACTAGAAGATAAAGCAGGGATTTTAGAGGCACTTCTCTTGAGCTCGAACTGGTTTTTAAGTCTTCAGAGTTCAGTATTCTATGCTATGTATGAGCATAGAAGCTGTTCCCAAATAGTTTCCTTTGTAATTACTGTGAAAATGAGTGCTTGAGCTGAAAGGTCATAAATACAAGGTGCTTGCAGCAGGACTGCAAGTGATAAGATGCCAAACAGACATTTTATATTGAGGGAAGGAGCATGAGTGTATATCCATGATAACTGGGGACATGAACACACTTAGTGAAACTCCAGTCTCTAAAATACCTATACATTCTGTCCATTAAGGGGACAACAATTATTACAGAGGTATATGCTGTTACGGAGGACATGTAGTCAAGCCTGTAGACATTCTGTGAGGTAAGTGCCCTTCAGTAACAAGAAAATGTTATTTTTCCCAAGTAAAAATCTCTTTCACGAGTCAGCATGACCTCTCACTGTCTTTGACAACAGTGTAACCAGAGCTGGGTTTTCTTTCAGGAGCTGATCAGAAACCTATGGTGCCCATTTCTTGTTCTTTGCCAGGTCAATGCCATCTGCTCATTTCACAGGAAAGACCAAAGTCCTTTTGGTAGCCATCTCAGAACTGCCCTATATGAAGAGGAAAAAGGCACGTTTGAGTAGATAGTGAAATACATATTTCTAGAACCTATAAAGAAATATAGAATGCTAGTCAAAAACTTCCAGCTGAAAATTTTTTTTTTTTTTTTTTTTGGTGAAAACCGTTTTTCAAGCTAGCTGTGCAAATATGCATTCAGCCAGGATCCCTTACTGGCATAATGAGATCACTGTTTCTTATGTCCTTTTTTAACAGCATTAAATCTAGTTTGGAGGAGAAGTTTTGTAGCACATGTACATAAGCCTGCTTCAGCAGAAGTGCTGGACTCCACAAAGTATTGAATCTGGACTTTGAATGAGGTTTTCTTTGTTGTTCAGTTGCAGAGACTCCCATGTAAGCTGCAGCCAGCATCCACAGCTTAACTTCTTTTACATGACGCATTGTCTTACTTGGGAAAATCATCCTGTTCAAAGGGACTTGTTGGAAGCCTGTGTAGTTCAAAGGCGCCTCCAGTGTATCCCTTTGGATGCGTTCTTTAATTCCTTTAGCCGGAGGCTATTTATCATTACAGAAGTTGTAAACTAGCTCTGACCATAAACCATGTAGAATCATAGAACAGTTTGGGTCAGAAGGGACCACTAAAGCTCATCTAGTCCACCCCCCCCGCAACAAGCAGGGACATCTGCAACTAGATCAGGTGGCTCAGAGCCCCGTCCAGCCTGACCTTGAATGTTTCCAGGGATGGGGCTTCTACCACCTCTTTGGGCAGCCTGCGCCGGTGCTAGAAGCAATGTGCAACCCAGATTTCTGGTGCTGGAGACTTTGCAAACAGGCCAAATAACTTTTCCTGCTGTGTAGGAGGGCTGTGAGGTACGCAGCTCTTGGCTCTCCAGGCAGGGTGCTGAGGAGGAGAAGAGGTGAGGAAAACTGGTGAGGCAGCACTGCCAGCACCATTTTGCTCTCCGATCTCCATTTTGAAGATAACTGCTTGACTCTGGGCCCCAGGGCTGGAGGCATTCCCTCTTTGGGAGGGGAGGAAGGCAGTGCGGGGGCTGAGCCTGGGCCACACTGTGGGGCTGATGCCCTGCTGCGGGGTGGTGAGTTTTAATGGCTGCCTGCTGCTGTATGGGGGGGGGCAGTGCTGAGGGAGTGCCGTGTCTGCCTGCGCAAGCTGGACTTTTTGGGAGCGGCACCCCTGGCAGCTGCTCTACTGAAAGGGTCCACTTCAGCAAGGGAGTTACACGGCAAATAGTATATAATCAGTGATGCAACCTCATTAGCTGAGCATCCCACTGAAGTGCAACAGATCCACAACTGTGTGCATAATGTATCTCAATATATTATCAAATCTCAAAATATTATCAATATAAAAATATTGATTTTTATACACTTCCATATATGTAGCAACATGTACACACAGACACAGGTACTTTTAGCAAATTAACATGTTTTACATGCATTTTAAGTGGGTCCGTAGCTGTGCACTGTGGCACGGGCTCTACAGGGCTGAGGGCAGGGGGTGGGAAGAAGGCTGTGGTTTGCAACATGAATGCATGCAGCAAAGGCCTTGCGGTGGGGAGCGGGAGGCTTCCTGAGTCTGCTTCTGACACGTCCAGCCTGCTCCATGATAGCTGACTTTTTTTTTTTTTTTTCATCTTATTTCCCTCTCCTTCTTGTTTTGTAGTGCCTTGTCTTAACTTTTCTCACAGCACCTTAGGATATTGAATAAGGAGCCCAACGTCCTGCTGTGCATGTTCTCCCAGGCTGGAGCGGGCATTGCTCTGCTACCCTGTATTTTAAGCCACTCCAGGAAGATAAGAAAAAGATGACCTTTTACCAGCAGTACCCACGATCCCATGACAGCATCAACGTTTGTGGGAGCTGACCTGACTTCATGTCACGTTTTCCACCTGCAGACCACTGGTTTACAAAAGGGGCAGGCAGTTCAGGCAGCAATCTGAATAAGGACATGCCGTAGGACCCGGCTTCCCCTGGTATCTCTACCCTTCTGCATCATACTCCCTCACATCAAGTGTAAAATCTACCAGAAGTGCTGCCAATCAGTTGTAACACAGGAAAGAAACGGGGTGAGAAGTTTGACTGGAAACTACTGTGGAGAATTTTTCTAAACCACTAAATGACGCAGAGCTATAGGTGTTAAGCTGGCTCATAAGACAGGGAGTTTTTGACAACAAAGCCTGTGTGGTGAGGAAGGAAACAGGTAAAGCAGAAGCATCCCCTTGGGTTTATTATACTGCACCAAAAGATTGTAGAAAGTGATAAATGCCATCCTGACACTGGTGTCATGACTTTAGTGTGCATTTGAGAGGTAAGATGTGTAGTTTTTTCCAATATAGATACGGGTTTCTATTTCAGGTATGCTTTGTTATACAACTGATTTGTTCCGCTTGATGTAAAAATCACAGAGATGGAAGCCACTAAAAGGACACTATTGAGCCTTCTCCTTTGCCATGTGATAACAGTATGGATCTCATATTTGGAAGTGTTGAGCTAGCAGGTCTATGAACACAGAAGAGGAGACAAGGTTTTACCTTCCTAAAAAAGAAAAAAAATCTACTTCTCTGTGATAGGTCTGAGGAGGGGTGAGTATACAGCTCCTTAAGGCTGGAGTAGCTGACATCTAGCTGAGTCTGTTGGGGCTTCCTGGGACTTGCTGAAGGATGTTCACAGCTCTCTGTGGGAGGGGGAAGCTGTAGCTTTCAGAGAACATTAGCTTCCCTGGGATGTGAAGAAGGAGGAGCAATGAACGGGTGAAAGAGAGATGCCTGTTAGTCCTGTGTCTCTACCCCTGCTAGGAACTGCCTAAACCATAGTTAGTGATGCTACATGTAAGACTGACTAATGGGTGAGGAAGGACCACCTGGGATTTTATTTCTGCTATACAGCAGTTCTTCTGCTGTTTCTGTTCCTTTTAAAGAGGGAATTATTTGAAGTTTGCAGCTTCTTTACGTGCAGTTTGGGATGTGTGGTGCAATTCGGTCACATACGGCCGTGGAGAGGGAGGCCAATACCTCCGGCTGAAAGATGGGAAGGAAACTTGCATCCAGGGAGTCCGAGATATGTAACAGTTCTTACCGAGGTGTTTTTGGAATTAAGTGTCCACCTTTAAACCAACTCTTTTCTGTTCATCTTTGAATACTTGTATGGCAGACTTTTCTTCTACAGCTCTGAAGTCAGTAATTGTACTTGTGGGATGTTGGTTCCCAGGTTCTTCCTGGGAAATCAGCAACAAGGTGCAGTAGGTCCACAAGAAGCAGGAATTAAAGTAGTTAAGGTTGCAGACATCTCTGTTGTAGATAGATTTGGTTGCTGGAATATTGGAATTGAGTGAGAAGCCCCTGAGGTTAATGACCCACAAGTGGTAAGGAGCAGAAGTTGCTGAGCATGGCCATGCTGGTCCAGTGACAGACTTTCCAGGGGGAAATTAGCTGCAGTTAAAAAATAAATCTTTTTTCTTGGTCTGGAAATTGCAATATAATTGCTTCTGGACATTTTAACCTAGAAGTGTCAGGTTTTAAAAGCTTTATTATCAGCAGTGCTTCCCCCCATATGTTTGCTGACATCGGTGAGAGCTGCAGATGGTTTATACCTGGGAAAGTCAAGCTGTTAGGTACATGGACCATTTTGTTTCCCATACTACAAAAAAGATAAAGCAAATGTCCTCTTTCTGAAAGGAAGAGAACAGGCTGTCAGGGGAGTGTTCTTATTCTTCTTCATCCTTTGCTCCTACTCTCCATTCCCAATGCTGGGTTACAGTGCTTCCTGAAGAGGCTGGCTGTGAGGCAGCTACAGATGTGACATATACAACTTCACTCATGTAATAAATTCATGTGACTAAGCTATTTTCTAGATGCGCTTGTCTTAAGAAGGTAAATATTTCTGAGAAGAGCGGAGATGGCCACCTGCTTTCTTGAATTATAGCTACTAAAGAGAAAAAAAAAGAGAAAAAAAAAGCTGGACAAATAGTCATCTGCTGTATGGCATTTTTATTTTTTTTTTAAAAAAACCCACTTTGTTGTAATGTTAATATTATTCTAAATATTAATCTTATATGCCTAGAAGATCTTCCTATAAGATATGCTAAGGCACATGAAGGACAGGGAGGTGATTGGAGACAGCCAGCACAGCTTCACCAAGTCCTGCCTGACAAACCTAGTGCCCTTCTATGATGGAGCGACTATGTCAGTGGAGAAGGGAAGAGCTATGGATGTCACCTGTCTAGACTTCTGTAAGGCCTTTGACACGGACCCCCACAACATCCTTCTCTCTGGATTGGAGAGATATGTATTTGATGGGTGGACTGTTCAGTGGATGAGGAATTGGTTGAAGGGTCATATCCAGAAGGTAGTGGTCAATGGCTCAATGTCCAGATGGAGATAGGTGACAAGTGGTGTCCCTCAGGGGTCCGTACTGGGAGCAGTACTCTTTAATATCTTCATCAATAACATAGATGGTGGGATCGAGTGCACCCTCAGCAAGTTTGCAGATGACACCAAGCTGAGTGGTGCGGTGGACATGCCTGAGGGACGGGATGTCATCCAGAGGGTCCTGGACAAGCTCGAGAAGTGGGCCTGGGTGAACTTCATGAGGTTTAACAAGGACAAATGCAGGATCCTGCACCTGGGTCAGAGCAATCCTCGATATCACTCCAGGCTGGGAGATGAAGGGATTGAGAGCAGCCCTGCTGAGAATGACCTGGAGGTACTGATTGATGAGAAACTGGACATGAGCCGGCAATGTGCGCTGGCGGCCCAGAGGCCAACAGTACCCTGGGCTGCATCAAGAGCAGGGTGGCCAGCAGGTCGAGGGAGGGGGTTCTGCCCCTCTGCTCCGCTCTGGTGAGACCCCACCTGCAGTGCTGCCTCTGCTCTGGGGCTTCAGC
>KL260069.1:0-10505 GCA_000699545.1 Podiceps cristatus | reverse complement strand
GAGAGCTGGGGCTGTTCAGCCGGGAGGAGAGAAGGCTGCGGGGAGACCTGATTGCGGCCTGTCAGTGCTTAAAGGGGGCCTATAGGAAAGATGGGGAGAAACATCTAGGGGGTGCCCAGAGAGGTGGTAGAAGCCCCATCCCTGGAAACATTCAAGGTCAGGCTGGACGGGGCTCTGAGCTGCCTGATCTAGTTGCAGATGTCCCTGTCGGGGATGCAGATGACACTGCAGGGGGGTTGGACTAGGTGGCCTTTAAAGGTCCCTTCTGACCCAAACTGATTCTATGATTCTATGATCTTGATAAATTCAACACACAGACACCACAAACCTCTGCCCTGCTGTGGAGGAACCTTCAAAGCTTTTTACCCTCAGGTATATGTTACAAAACCACTGTAATTTTACAGTTGTTTAGTATAACTTGTTCATAATTGTTTTGAGAACTCCTTCTATTGGGCTAGTTTTCTCTTTCAGAAAGGCATCTACCCTTTATTTCCCAGTTTGTAGAGGAAGCTTTACAGTTTTACGTATTTGGAACTGAATGAAACTAGCTCACAAACTGGCTGGGTTGAATTTCACAGCTACAGACCATCTGTGGCTTCCACTGATGCCAGCAAGTATAAGTCAAATAGGGAACCTAAGAAGAAAATGCACTATGGAGGTACAGCTCCTCCAGTCGCTGACAGTGCTAACAATCTTCTGCTGAGCTAGTACAGGGCTTCATGGATGTTTTTTTCAGGGCCAGGGTATCTTCCAGGGAATAAAAATACCAGGAGGCTACAAAGTCAAAAACCAAAGGGCCACTAGTCCAGCTGCATTTGCAGTGGCCAACCGCAGATGGTGATGGAAGATGGCTGAGAACAAAGCAAGCTGCTCCTCTCCCCGCAAAACTTTTCAGTTTCTGAGAATAAACAGCTTTGGAAATATCTACCTCACCTTTGGTATATCTATCTGCTGCCCTTTTTGATATGATTTGTCTTCCTCTCAGGGCATTCAAAGTCTTCCTGTAGTTTGCAGCTTCATTTCCCGTGGAGAGACTTGAGGAATTTCCAGGCGAGGACCATTGCCTGGGAGGAACTGGGGCAGCAGCCGAGCCAAATCTGTCCCCTGAGCAGGGACTGCAGGCTGCTCCTAGACCTGGTGCAAAACTTTGCAAGTAGTGAACAGGTTGCACAAATATAGCCTGGGGCCTGGCCCCTGAGATGCACAGCGAATGCAGACCCGTGGACACATCTGCTGCTACATTTCTTGAGGCAACTCTTACAACTCAGGTTTCTAGCAGCTTGTGTTAAAATTTTGAGGAAAAATGGGAGAGCCTCTTAAATTGTCACTTGATCTGCTCCAGTTATTTATTGGAAATGTGTTACCAGTGGATAACACCAGCTTCCAGAGCTTCCCATGCTCAAAAGTGGAGGCTGACCTGGGGATGTTGAAAATACTGCATAACCAGCATCTCTCACTTCAGAAAAAGGTGTTGGCTGCCTGCAGGCTCCTGAGTTGGTTGCTGTGTGGTTGGCAAGTATTCAGTGTGAGGGTTCATGGCCTCCTGAGATGACAGCCAGCCCCGCAGGGTGAAGGGCTCGCGCCTGCAGGAACCCTGCCTCCCCCTGAGAGCTGAGGGACAGAGGAGTGTGGCTTTGGGAAGAGAGGCCTTGGTGATGAGGTGGAAACCTTGAATGCCTTGTAGGGGATGGTGCTGCTGCATGAAAGCTCTGACTGCTTAAAGTGTGGGTTTGGATTTTAAATAATGTAGCCATGCTTTGAATAGTCAGTCTTTACTGTTACCCTGTCCTCCTACAAGAAGTGGGAGAGTTGACCCAACTGCGTGCAACTCTTTCTTCTTCCTGCTGTCCCTTGCAGCCCTCCCCTGCCCAAAGACACGAGGTGTTATAGAGAACAGGCTTTTGAGGCAGGGTCTTCTCTGTCCTTTAAAATGTGCTTTCACTCCAAAGCAGAGCCGTATTTTGCCGAGTTAAGCGTGGGAATGGCTTTGTGACATATTGGTTATTTTCTAAGAAGTTGTGGTGATGACTGATTGTCCTGGTTTCAGCCAGGACGGAGCTAGTTTTTGTCTGCAGCAGCTCCTGTGTTTTGGAGTTGGTATGTGAAACAAGGCGATAGCACGCTGCTGGTGTTCGCTGCTGCTGAACGACCAAGGACATCTTGCAGTTTCCCAAGTTTTGCTAACGAGCAGGTCCAGACACTTGGGAGGGTACAGCCAAATAGTTGATGCAAACTGGCCCAAGAGAGGGTTCCATACCATAGACGTCATGCCCAGTATAAGCGAGGGTCAGCCATTGCCCCTCAGCCCTTTTTTTTTTGCATGTCCTGTTTGCAAGCCCTTTTTCATAGAATCATAGAATCATAGAATGTTTTGGGTTGGAAGGGACCGCTAGCGGTCATCTAGTCCAACCCCCCTGCAGTGAGCAGGGACACCACTCCCCAGACCAACCTGGTCTTGAATGTTTCCAGGGATGGGGCATCCACCACCTCTCTGGGCAACCCGTTCCAGTGCTTTACCACCCTCATCGTAAAGAATTTCTTCCTTACATCTAAATTTCTTCCTTACATCTACATTTTACATCTTACTTCCTTACATCTTACATTTTTTTGCCCTTGTCTTTTGCCTTGTTGCCCTTGCCCTTTCCTTTGGGTTCGGGTTCCTTGTTCAGTTCGTTTTCTGTTCACGTTCCTGTCTTGTTACCTTATTGTTGTTTTATTTCGTTCGGGCCTGTGTGTTCGTCTGTCTGTTCCCTCACGCTCTCTGGGAGAGCTGCGGGGGAATATCCCTGCTCCCTGAATGCTGCTCGGGACGAGCTGTATTGGTCCTCGGGTGGTGAGAAATTGTGCATTTTATATATTCTGTTATCCTTTTGCATTATTATTAGTAATAGTAGTAATAATATATCTTTATCTTTTCCTTTGCTGGCTCTGTAGAGTGTTTTTATCTCAACCCGTGAGCTCTCTCTCTCTCTCCATTTTCTCCTCCTCACCCCATGGGGGAGAGGAGGGGTGAGCGAGCGGCTGCGTGGTCCGGTTACCGTTTGGGGTTAAACCACGACACTGATGCACTGATTGGTACCTGGTTCTTTATGATCTGTGCCTTTTCCTCCTTCAGAACATGTTAAAATATATTTTCATTGTGTTGGACTTTTATTTATCTGATTTTAAGTTGGTGTTTACATAGCTCAAGTCTCGTAGCTTGTGTTTGATGTGTAGTAGCAGACAACTTAAGCTTGTGGTTTGTTCTTCATGTCAGAAAGCAGCTTGTTTTCCTGGTTTTAACTGTGTCACATCCTCTTCAGGGGAGTCTACAACCAGATGGTTTGCTTTCACTGAGCTCTTTCGGAGTGGTAGAGGCTATGTCTGTCAGTGAGACAAATCGGCTGCGTATTAAGATCTCAGAAGCATCAATGAAAAGAAATGCATGAACTGTATGGCTGAAAACAGGGAGTATCTGGTATGGATGGTCCTAAACCGAGATAGTTCTCACTTCTTTGCAACTGTATCTGGGCCCCTCGTGAGGAAGGAGCAGGAGGGGAGCTCCAGATACATCTCTGCAGTTCCCTGGTGTGCAGGAGCTGCCTTGTAAGCAGCCACCGGGACTGGCGTCCACGTTGGGCTGGCTGTGTGCGCTAACCTCTCTCTACCCATCCCCAGGACGGCGAGTATCGGCAGGCGGGAGCACACTGGCACTGCTGCTGTTCGTCTCTCACGCTCCCGTGGCTGGAGGGCTCCTCTCCAGGCTGGCAACCGGGTAACTTTCCTCCAGCATTTGTTGGGATGAATCTGAGCATGAGCGGTGACATTCCCCAGCTGGAAGGCTGAGGCTAACGGAGGAGTGACGCACGTTTGGCACGGTCTCGTGACAGCCACCTCTGTCAAGGCTGAGTAAAAGTTTTAATTTATTTTAATGTAGTTATTGAGGCATTTTAATTCCATCAAAGGAAATAACACAAGACAATCTACAAATATTAATTTGCTGCTTTTAAATAGCAGCTGAGGGAGCTGGGGGTGTTTAGCCTGGAGAAAAGGAGGCTGAGGGGAGACCTCATCGCTGTCTACAGCCCCCTGGAAGGAGGTTGCAACAAGGTGGGTGTGGGTCTCTTCTCCCAAGGAACAGGCAATAGGATGAGAGGAAATGGCCTCATGTGCCAGGGGCGGTTTAGCTTGGATATTAGGAAACATTTCTTCACAGAAAGGCTTGTCAGGCCCTGGAACAGGCTGCCCAGGGAGGTGGTAGAGTCCCCATCCCTGGAGGCATTTAAAAGACGGGTAGATGAGGTGCTTAGGGACATGGTTTAGTGGTGGACCGGGCAGTGCTAGGTTAATGGTTGGACTCCATGATCTTAAAGGTCTCTTCTGACCTAAACAATTCTATGATTCTAAATGAATTTGATTCAGCTGTGTTTGGTTTCCCCTTTTTGGGTTTTACTTCAACACTTCTCGCTTACAGGCACAAGTATTCAAGGACTGTAAACTTTAAAAACTGAAGTCTAAATTCTGTGTTTCATACATGAATATTTAAACTGAGTAATATATACTATTCTTTCTGTAAGGCCCCATTTTTAATAATTAATGCCTGTTCTTTCGAGCAAATAAACTCCATATATGTGAGACTTGTATGCATTTTAAAAAAGGATAGTTCTCTGGGACAAGTTCCAATATGACAATATTCTGTATATGAATATTTATAGATGCATCAAAATTGGTGACTACTGAATTTGCTGATAAACATTGTGGAGTTTTTTTTTTTTTACTTTTCTTTTGAAAGAGACTGAAAAATTATTTGCAAATTGGGTCATATTCATTATATATCTTTAGCCAAAACCCATCTTTTTTATTTTTTGGTTAAAAAAAATTCAAACTTTCAAACTTTTGATTGAAAGCAACTTTGCATGCATAATTTATCCGAATTGCAAAAAAACCTCAAAGCCTTTTGACAGTATTCAATAACATGAAACAAAATATTTCATTTTTTGGCAAAGTTTTTAAGTGAGCAAAAATTAAATTTGGGACTTTTGTAATGTAGGAGTTACATTGCCTGTGTCATGTTTGTAGTAGAATACTGATCAATGTGGTTGCACTGGCATTGTTTTCAGGTTGCAATGAAAGCTTTTCCTCCAGATGCATCAGTGTTTTGTTAGAACTGTGCAGAAAACAATCCAGCGGTTGTCTGAATGTGCATATGTATCGCATTGTGTTTAAGAAAATATTATTGCTTCTTGCACTTGGCTCACAAATGTGGCAGTATTTGTTCTTTCTTTCTGTGCCACAAGTGTGGCTGTGTTCCGATTTTCTTTGTTTTTTTGGCTTTTTGTTTTTTTTCCTGTGCACCAGGTGTCCTCACTTGATATATTTTTATATTTAAAATGAAATTTTTAATGCTGCATAATTGAAGCCCGTTACTTTTACAGCAATTGATACCAGATGAGAATTTAGGTTTCTGTGTGCACGGTGAAACCTGGCTGCCTTTCCTCCACCCAGCACATATTGAGAAGCATGCTTCCATTTAAATATGGGTGTGACCGGTGCATGATCTAAATAGCCCGGAAGGAAAGTCCTGTTGCAACACATATAGCATTTCTGAATCAACCATTGCACAAAGTTATTTGTTTGTGTGGTGCTTATTGGGCTTTGACTTGGGAATAAATAATGTGTCAGTACTTCCCATGGGATGGAAATGGCATTTTCCAGCCGACTCTAGCTGTGGGTGACCGATTCAGAAAGTAAAAGATTAAAGAGATACAAATGATGGCATAAAGGAGAGAATGACAAAAGCGCTACCAAGAAGACAATCTGAGAGAATGCAGAGGCAAGTGATGGAAAATGAGATAGCTTTATGGGCAGGCTAGTGGGAGCCTCAAGGCAAAAGTGCAACCGCTGATTTCTGAGAGTAACGTCAGAGAACCGCAGTCAGGATATGGCTACTGGAGCGCTGTGGAAACAGGCATCCACTCTGAAACCTCGGCTTTACCCCGCAGCTGGCTGGGGGCACAGCGGCGCGTTGGCTGGGACCCTTTCTGCTGCGCAGAACTAGCACGAGCTGCAGTAGGGTGCTCGTCCACCGTGAGCTGCCGTCCTCGACCCCTGCACAGAAGAGGCCGGGAGTCTGGCTGTGGGAATACATACGTGTATTGTTCCGTACCATATAGTGCAAGTTTGCCATGACAAATTGGGGTTGTTCGTGTATGTTATCCGACGGTTGGAAAGTATCAGCAATGTTCTTAGCCAAATCCATATTCAGGCAACAGCTGAACGGATTTTCATCCACTGAGAACCATGTATATTTTGATTGGAAACCTTTTGGATAGCATGGAGCTCTGCTTTCTTGTGTGAACGAGAGAACAACATGTTGAGATGGCAGCACTGTCTCAATCTTACCAAGGAACCGCTGCCTTCCTGCCAAAAAGGAGGTATCAATCTACGAGATATAGTTTGTTAAAAAGTGTATATATAGCTGTAGAATAGCGTAAGTTACTAGATACCTCTTTAGTTCACTGTGTTTATGAAAGCAGGAAACAAACTCACATGGTTTTGATCTCTTGCAATAAGACAATTGCCCTTTTTGTTTTACTACAGATGTGGAGTTACTCTTCAAGAAATTAAAAGCACACAAGGGTTAGGAATCATTTCTTTGTCAAATAGTTGATGAAGTCTAGATCCTGAATTTTCCTATACATGCTGTTACCTTGATTTTTCAGAAAGAGTTGTAATCCATGCATGTTTGCTCCTGAAAAACCTTTTTTTCATCTTCTGCAGGTAAGTCTATGAAGCGGCTGTAGCTATCTTTGTGCTAACTAGCTGGGCATGAATAGTGAGCAGCTAGAGATGCCTGGAAAATGGTATCAGAGATCCTGGATTTTTAAAATTTGTTTGTAAAGTGTAGTGGGGGGTGGTGGTGGGGGTTTGTGTTTTTTTGGGGGGTGGTGGTGGTGAATTTTTTTGGTTTTGTTTTTTATTTTTGAAACTCTTCGTTTTACTTTATTACAAGAATGATACTTGACATGAGGTCTTGTTTAGAACTTCTGTTTCTAAAAGAAACAGAGGTTTTACTATGCGTTCTCTTTGAAGACAACAATTTGTGACTACATGCCATTTTCTTTGCCTCCACTTTCTGCAGCGCTGTTTCCTTCTGCTAAAGATGTCTCAGATATGGGCAGTTCTGGCTGCACTTCTTTTCTTAATCAATCTGGTTGAAGGGGCAGGTAAGTGAGAAAGATCCCAAACTACATGCAGCACTCTGGTGCTCTGTATTTCCAGCTCACCAGTACACTGAAACTCTGCAGTTCACCAGGGGAAATTTTGTGTATTGTTTAATGTGAACAAAAGAAATGATGTCACCTCAGGTGACAAAATCATCCTGTGCCTTGCAGAGTGGCACAGGATGATACATCTGATGGGAATCCAACACAGATTGTCTGAAGATCCATCCCCTGTTCAACTGAGAAAATATCAGGAGACCTATGACTTCTGGCAGAAAAAGGATCTACACGTGCCCCGTACTTCATACACCTCGTGAACTACTGCACCAAGTGATCTTGGGGTTTAACCTTCTTACAGGTGTATGCTCCGCTGCTATCCCTGGTTTTGCTTGCACTTTAAGCAAGGTGCCTAATTCAATAACAGGATCATTTTTATGAGAGTAGTTTCCTTTTCCTTAAGGGTGAATCTTGTCCTCCCCATCAGTTTTTCAAAGCCCATATTAAAGTGACAGAAATCTGTTGCCTAAAAAAAGATGGAGGACTTGCAGCGAAAAGGCACAATCTCCACAGCATTTGAGTGAAAGCAGGAAGCTGGACCTGGAAATTGAATACTGCTTATAAGTGTCTGCATGGAGCAGTGTGTCCAAGGCTACTAGTACAGCAAGGAAGGAGAAATTTTTAAGGGTGATGAAGCCAAGAGTTTCCTATTCTTTGATGATGGCTGTAGCATCAGTTTTAATGTCTTTTTTTCTTCTTACGTAGCTTACAACATAGTGCGTGTGGAGGCTGGTCATGAGGCTGTCTTGAGTTGCCCTTACGTCTCCAAGGTGTCTTTGGTAATGGTGACATGGAAGATGAAATGCAGCACTTGCTGCTTGTTGGCCTATAGAAGTGATCACAATGAGACAAGGATGTTAAACTGCAGTGAGAGGATCACGTGGAAATATTCACCTGACAGTGACCCTGCTCTTTGTATTTACCCTGTGAACCTTGGTGATGAAGGAAATTACACCTGTGAAATTGTCAGCAGTGCAGGGACTTTTCTTTTTTTCTCTTCTTTGACTGTGATTGGTAAGACACACCTTGTGATTTTTTTTTTCTTTTTGTATGTGTGTAGATAAAAAAAGATTTGATGGTAAAAGACCAAATTAATTTTGGTTGCTGATTTAGTCTGGCTATTTGGAGAGGGGGAAAAGGCATGAGGAGTTACGGCATAGGATTTGGCTGTTCTATGGAGAAATAATCTGGGGTGTTTAGTGGTGTATGGGGTTTTTGTTGAGTTTTTTTGTTATTGTTCTTGTTGGGTTTTCTTAAACTTCTTCTGACTCATGAACTGGGGAGGTTTTAAGATGCACCAAATTCAAGTCTGTATAGTTTCTGAGAGACTTCTTTGGGCGTAACATGGGATTTAATTTTGTGTGAATGTTTGCACAAGCAGGAATATACGTTCTTGGTTAAGTTAATGTGAGCAAAAGATATCAAATACATATTGCTGCTATAAGCTGAGCAAGAGGATACTGAACTAAAATTCACAATGAGGTCAATGTGTGTTTTGTCTGGGTAAGAGCTGAATTGAAAGGAAGAAAAAGTTTCAGGACACTATCTGGAAATTCAGATATTCAGAAATACTGAAAGCTGTCTATAAGACTGCATCACTAAATAAAAATGAAGTTAGTCTATCTTCAACCTAGGCAGGAAGAAAAGAATGTTAGGAAACACAATCAATACATCAAATCATCTTTTTCAGATAGTCAGCTAAACTATATCTAGGTTTTCATAATCTAAAAAACAAAGAAAAAAAATGATTTTATGTTCTGACTATATTAGTTAATTTTTAGTTAGAAGGCTTATGGGTAATTAATTAAGGGACTCTGTAATTGCTATTATTAATCTTTGTCACTTGATTTTTTTTGTTCTTCCCTACAGAGTCTTGCCTTTCTGATAATGCTTTAGGTATTGTCTGAGCCTTTGCCTGTTTTGTCAAATGCAGAATATGAGTTGTTGGACTTTAGGCAGAACAGTTTTGTCTGATTCCTCCTTTATTTCCTTACTGTAAAATTTTCAATTCTACCTACATAATCTCCTAAATATTTTAGCTAGAGCTTCAGGAAGCTGTGTTTTCTTAAGGAAGTGCATTGCTGTGCTGATAAATCTTCATTTAATCCACCCCTATAATCCCGTCTTCTCCTGTTGTAACTGTAGTCACCTTTTGTAAAACATGAGAAAGCAATACTTTTAAATGCAGCTAGCTAGTTTTGGAGATACTCACCTTGGACTTTTTGATTTTCTTTTTTTTTTCCTTCCCTAATGTTCGTTGGTGCTAATGTACAAAATTATTTTAGTCTCTTGAGCTGGTCATGCAAACTAAAAAATACAACCTATTTTTCAGTTTCTCGGTGATTTTATACTGAACTAGAAATAATGGTTGTGGTCTTTTTTTTTCTTCTTCTTCCGTAGTGCCTCCTACAGTGACTCTGACCTGTAACAGGAGCAGGGTGGCTGTCTGCCAAGCATCTGCTGGAAAGCCAGCTGCTGAAATCTCCTGGATCCCTGCAAGTAATCACAGCACCGAGGAAGAAGTCCGTCACCCCAATGGAACAGTGACCAGAGTGAGCTACACAGACTGGGTCAACAGCACGCTTCCCACTGTCACCTGCCTGGTTACCCACCCAGCTACAAACCAGACTCTCTCCCTAGATCTGTCATGTAAATAACATTGTTCTGTAATTGCTCGTTATCATGCAATTGGGCTTCTTTGTGCTTTTTTATGCAGCTGTATCCACTGAATACCAGAGCTCTGCAGATTGTTTAGTGGGGTGATAAGCCAAAGTCCTAGTTCATGTTGATAGAGGAATTAATAATTTTCAGTTAGTCAGTTGAAACCAAATGTTTTGTGGCATTGTATGGAGAAGCTTTCAGTGTGTGCTTCTTTCTATCCCTGCTCTGTTTCACAAGAGTTCCTCATTCTGCTTTTGGTGGGTTGACCTTGGCTGACTGCCAGGTGCCCACCAAGCTGCTCTGTTTCTATCCCTCCTGAATACGACAAAAAGCTCATGGATCAAGATAAGGACAGGAAGATCTCTCCACAATTACTGTCATGGGCAAAACAGACTCGACTTGGGGGAATTAATTTAATTTATTGCCAATCAAATCAGAGTGGGATAGTGAGAAATAAGAACAAATCTAAAAGTACCTTCCCCATACCCCTTCCCTTCTTCCCAGGCTCAGCTTCACTCCAACTTCTCTACCTCCTTCCCCTGAGTGGTACACGGGGATGGGCTCTAGGGGTCCCTTCCAACCCAA
>JMFS01022264.1:0-12315 GCA_000699545.1 Podiceps cristatus | reverse complement strand
CCCTCCCTCCCTCCCTCCCGGGTTGCTGGGTATCGCCTCCCCTCCTCCGCGCAGGGCTGAGCGCTGCTGCTTTAACCTCTCCTGCCCTGCCTTTGTCCCTTCTGAGGCTTGTTTGGTTTTCTAACCTGCCTTTGTCCCTTCTGAGGCTTGTTAGCTTCTCTAATTTGTTAGCAGCACTTCGTCTGCCTCCTCCCCAGCCCCCGGTGCAAGGGAGGGAATGATGCCACGGCCAGGGAAATACACCCGCTCTGGGATTCCGCAGTCTCGGTAATAGCGCTTTCACATGCACATCTTGCATACATCGCACACAACAGGGTCACCTCAGCAAGGGGGACAGGGAAGGACAGGGAGAGGAGAATTAAAAAAAAGATACAATTCTTCAGTGCGTGTCAAGGATTTCAGATAGAAAAGCGCTTGGTACCAAGGTAACACTTCCCTATTGCTGGCTCTCGGTCTCCTTTGAATTTCTTAATTTCCCATATTCCAGCTATTTATTTTATCGCTGGAGACTGTGTGCAACAGTGTCACAGGTAGAGTGACCTGTGCTAGCAACAGGCAAGAATATAGATGGCTCCTGGCATGGCCAAGGTCACCAGCAAACGCTCTGTAGCGAGTTGTGCAACAGCTTGGTTTGCCCCACTCACACGGAGCAGCCGGTGCCTCCCGGCCACAGGACCACTGTGCTGGAGCTGCCCTGGGCCGAGGCCAGGGGTCTGCTTTGGGCTGAGAGCAGGGCTGGGAGCCCTCTGACCAGCAACGCACACTTCTGCCGCCACCCCTCTCTCCAGTCAGTCCCAGTGCCTCTAGTTGCTCCTTAGGTAAAGCTGACACTTCTTATGGACCAAGTTACCTCGCTGCTGGGTCTGCCAGGGCAAGAGCAAAAAAAATCCTGGAGAGGACTGGGCACATCATCAATCCCTACAGCTGTTATTTTCGGAAATACACATTTTGTATGAGCCCGTAAACCCTCTGAGAAACATACATTCTCCAGTCTGTTTTCTCTTTTGGGGATAGCAACGTGCTGCCCTTTTCCCTAGCTACCTGGTCTTTGTCAGTGCCTATAAACAAGAAATCAGACAGCATTAGCTGGATTGAGAGCCTTCATCATCTTCCTCCCTGTTCTGTGGTCAGCGCTGCCCCGCAGATAAGGTCCCACCAGCACCGAGACACACCTGCTGTCAGCGTGCTTCAAGGCCCTAGCCATGTGCCCCAGCACTGAGGTGCAGGGAAAAGGGCCGGAGATGAAGCTCAGTGCTCAGCTGGGCCACCATCCCAGCCCTGCAGATCCCTTCTGCAGGTTCAGCCCGCTCAGGCCTCGAGCACTGGGCATCCCCCGGGGAACCTACAAGCCTGATGTTGCATGGGCAGCTTGGTTTCTGGCTCTGCCCTTCAGCCCACCTTTCCAAACCCCAGCAGAGCCAGCTGGTCTGGCTGGAGGAGCCCTCTGTTCCTGAAGGACAGACAGGCCATAAGAGAAACACGGTAACTGGAGGTATCTTTATGTTTACACTCCAGAAAAAGGTACAGAATAAAGGAGGAAGATACTTGTTCTTGAGACCCACAATTCTGGGGCTACTTTGGGTCAGGGTTATTGCTAGAGCAGCTCTACCTCTGACCATACTATGCTCGGCACTTAGATAAAGGGCTTCCAATTTGTGAGCCAGTTAATTCTCTTGGTAGCTGTCTGAGATTATAGCCCTATCTTTCAGACAAAGTAAAGCAAACAAGTTAAACCTCTATGAAGTTTATAACCACAAATTACTTTTTTTTTTTTTTTTTTTTTTTCCCTCAAGTGAACTATTTTAGTTGAGTAAGACAGATTACTTTGTATAATAATAAACCATCTGAAAGCTACCGGGAAGTTTCCAACATATAAAAAATAGCAATCTTATTTAAACTCTGAGAAAGATAATTGTTTGCCCTTGCTGTATGTTTTGCATTCTTGAAGTATATCTTTTAAGGCATAATATACATTTTGAAATCCCATATATGCATCTTTACAATAGTAATGGCTTTCTACAAGCTCTGTGGGAGGTGACATTTCAGCAAGATATTTCCCCTTGACTTTGTTTATTCCAGCAGTTTAAATTCTACCTCTGGTGATAGCTGTTAACTTGGCAATGTGAAAAGTGCTACATGGTGTGTACTGCGCTCAGTCAGCTCATCAGAAGCTTACCAATTACGACTGCGGAGCCCATTCTTCCTGCCACAGCATGCCACCCACCATGCATGCCCGGGACAGCTGATCTTCACATGTGCATAAAATCTGAAAGTATGCACACATTTACACAGAGCCTGTAAAAAAACCTCACAAAGCAGGCACAGTAAGTCTGAGGCTTCTTAGAAACATTTTTTTTTTTCCTTTTTTTTTTTTTTTTTTTTTTTTTTCTTACAGTAGCTCATACACAGGCAGTTGTAGACCATTTCTTACTCCTTGCCTGCCTTGGAAATGTCAAGAAGGGGAGCTCCCTACCCTGCAAGGGGATGGGCTTTGTACCTGTCAGGCAATCAGGATGCCCATGTTTTGGGCAGAAGACCAAATTGTCAGGATAGCTGTGAAATAGGAGGTTGCAGCTATCAGAATTATCCATCTCACCCGCGGCTCGGTCTTCATCCACATCTTCGAGGCTCTTGGGAAAGGATGTAGCTGGAAGTAGATTGTGGACTCAATTAAATAAATGAAATATGCTGGAATGGCCCACGAGTTAGGCACCTCTACATTATGAAATGAAGAACTTTGTTAACAAAAGCCTTTGTAAGCCTGTTTCCCAAGGATGAAATCTGAGCTCTGTTTAAGGTCTCGTAATGACATCGGCGAGGCAAGATTTAATTCTAGACAGATGCTATTTGTCAAACATGTAGGGAGTGTTAGAGCTTCAAAAAAATGCTACCTTTGAGCATTTATTTTTGTTTGGAATGTCCCACTGAACATGCAAAATCCAGATTAAGCTTTTTGTTAAACCACTTGCACTTATCCAAAGATATTATTTTTCTTTATTTTGAAGAAACTATTTACAAAGCCATTTAGTGCCAGACTCTGTCACCTTTGACTGTAGTCTCTTTCGCATCAGCTAAAATAGAAGTAACTCTATTCAAGTAAGCAGAGTAACACTAGTGAAAAACCAGAATAAATAATCAGAGAATCAAGCCCTTTGAATAGCAAATGACTCCATAAATAGTCCCATTGATTTCAGTGGTATTTCATGGCATAAGTAGCAACATTAATGGAAACGTCATACAAGACCCTTAGTGCTTGGACAGAGGAAAAAAAAAAAGAATTTATAATTACTAAAAAAAAAAGAATTCCATGGTGTGTTAGTCAGTTGACATGTTACTAGCTTATTGTATGACTTACCAAAGACAAAATCAAGTGAGTTGACAACAAGGATGACTCCTTTGTTAGCTGCTGTAACAATTCAACACGCCTCTGACAAGAAAGCTCTGTCCCTTATTCAAAGAAGCAGAAAGAAAATAAAGACACACCAGTGAAATGCTTTCCATTACCCTTAAACAAATGCTCTCGAAGCAAGAAATAACAACTTTTTAGTGAATGGAGTTGCCCCTTTTTGGGAGGTTTATAGGCAGTATCAAAATATGAGAACGTCATAACATGATCTCCCCTGGCTCTATTGGTCTGGGTGACTTGGAAAAATTCTGTTGCTTGCTTTTCCTTGAAATCTACTAAAGAACTAAGTGAAGTCCAAACATGATTTCTTAATTATGTTTCTTTGGCTAAACACACTTTTAAAAAATAGAGAAGTGTTCTCTGGAAATGTTTTGCAGCATCTTTAAGCCTGAATCTGAGAGCTGGGTCTGGATCCAGAGAGCAGTGAAACACCCACTTTTAAGTCTTCTGGAGCCAACAAAACTGTTGCTGGGATCTAATTGCTTTGCTGCGGACCCATTTCTGAAAGTGACTTTGGGTGGCTTGACTCCGCTTAGGGAGTTGGAACACGATGCACAAGAGCAGAGGAAGAACCCGTGACGATCGGGGAGCATCACAGCCTGACTAGCAATGGCATCAGGCCCCCACACCTTCCTGCCAGTACCAAATCTGCTGTCAGCATTCTCAGGGGCGCAGGTGATTTATTTCAAATATTCAATAAAGAACTATGCACCCACGTACACAGTACTGATGAAAACTTTTGTAATTACAGTAATTCTGATGAAACCACATCAGCTCCGTCCTTGCCTTCCTCTCATTGCTTTTCTTTGTATTCTCCTCTTGTCATATCACATAGTAACTGTAAAAAATGCTTTGTCCAAAACACAAACTCCCTGTTCTGAATGCTGCTCTGCTATCAGCAGGACCAGTATTTCAAATAAGCTGCTGGGCATTTGCCTCTATGAATAGCCGCTTCTTTGCTCATACTAGACGGTAAAAAGCTCATATTTATCTTTTGAGTGCACATTTTTCATTAAGAACCTCCGGAGCACAAAAGGAAGGGGTCGCGAAAGGCGAAAAAAAGAGATCTTTTGCTTTATCACAAACAGTTCTCTGCTGTGTTTCCTCAGTTATGACCAAGCTGTAGCTATTTTCTATTGAGTGTGGAGCATTCTTATTCCCGGGAAGTTTTTAAGGGAAGTTCTTTGAATAAGGTTGTACAGTGCTGATTTTTCAATACTATCTGAAACTAGTCTGCCATTTCTCCTCTTTCCGTGTAACAGTGAAGTGACACAAAATGGATAAAATGTTTCCTCCCTATCAGGTAAGGACGGGGCTGTGTACCAGCCTGTACCCGTGTCGCCTGTGCGGTTATCCCACAGCTAAGGGGAGGAGGGTCTGCCTGCGCCCTCAGTTTTGGGGAAAAGGAACTGTTTAGTGCTCACAATGTGTGTTGCAACAGCGGTTGGAGGAGGCTTACAGTTGACTTTTATAATCTTTTGGGTTAGGAATAACGGCTTGTTAGTACAGGTTCCTACTGAATTATTGATGCCCTCGAAACAGAGAGGACAGAGAGAAGCTAATGAAATATTTGTGAACAAACGCAGCAGTGAAAGATTCCCAGGAATGGATTTCTCACAACCTCACAAGCCTGAGGGATACTTGGTGTTGGCTGCAATTCTGGTCCCTAGTCTTACAAAGACCAGCTCCTTGCTCTTTACAAAATGGGACTCTAATGTTAAAAAACAAGGAAGTTTCTAGTTTACCAGTAAAAAGATTTCCCAAACTCCCAGAAAACATAAATGAAGATTGAAATTACGCTGTTTTCTGAAAATCACTTGTTTCTAAGCAACCTCATGACATTTAGGGGGGAGAGGGACGATGCTTGATTTATCATTTTTTGGTGTTTGGATAATTTTTTCCATACTTATCCAAAATGAAAGAAAAAAAAAGTTTCGTGAAGGATCTCAAAATATTTTATTGACTGGGTGATTGTATTATGTCTTACTATATTAAAAAAACCTAGCAATGTGTAGTATGAAGTCCTGAGGGCTTTTAAGGGGTCTTATTTCTAAAACTTTTAAGTTTTCCTTTTTTATTTTCTGCACTGAAACAAACTTATTTTCCTCTCCCACTCCCTTTCCCTCTCCATTTTCCATACTCCCTTTTACCCTTTTCCCTTTTCCCTTTTCCCTTTTCCCTTTTCCCTTTTCCCTTTTCCCTTTTCCCTTTTCCCTTTTCCCTTTTCCCTTTTCCCCTTTCCCTTTTCCTTTTTGTTTCAAACCAGCCAACCAAACAACTATCCAAACCGATTTTTTTTTTTTTTTTTAAGTGCTGCTCTGAGATACATTTATTGCCCAAGACAGTACCAGTCAGGAGCCCAGCAGTCCAATGTTCTCTAATTACCAACCTACCTCTGCAATATCAATGCAATTTGATCTCACTGCATCAGTAACATAGCATCCGGTTTTACAAGCTTGACAGTGGTGGCATAAGAAGGAGAGAAAATTGACAGCAAGTTGACAGAATACTACTGGGACTACTCTGGGGTCCATCACACAGTCATCTTATCCCTATGCCACTAAAAAACTAACAAATTTGTCACCAGAATAGCTGTTACAGGGAACTGACCTCGCAGTAGTAGTTTTTTAGGTGTTTGCTGTGAATGAGGTTTTCTTCTTCAGCCCCTGGAATTATCCTTATGCATAGACAGAGAAGACATAAAAGAAGATGGGTGAAGACAAAATCACATGGGAAGTGGAAAATACTTGTTTTCTCCATGTGCATGAGTTGTGCTGAGTGCAGCAGGGTGCTGAGATGGACTCCTCAGATGCTATCACACCAACTGCAATATCATGTAGCTGTGTATCTCCTTCAAGCTCCTCTGCAAAATTCTATAGTGTGATCACTCAGCTGTCTGTGTTCAATCTATAAAATCTAAAATGAGAATGCATTTTCTTTTAGATACTGAGCTTATTTTCTGTTCTTTTTGGTGTTCAAAATTCACTGTAATAATGAGTCATTTTATTGTCATGGTTCCTTGGTTGTGTTTTGGTTTCTGTTGTCTTAATAGAAATAATACAACAAAGTGTTCTGAGAACAGCAGAGCTAATGAAGTGGCCTTTTGAGGATTTGTATCTGATATTCTTACATCCCTTGCTTTGCCCCATTGCATCAGCTCTGTTCATTTATGCTGAGCTTTATGTCCGACTCCATCAGATGTCCCTTTCCAGTCCTCTCAGCCGTCTCTCATGTCCGCAGATATCAGCTATGCAGAAGACATTATATACTCTCAGTAGTTCAGAGCTACTTTTGCACTGACATGCTGGCAGAATACCTGCTGACTGGACAGCAAGAGGTCAATCAAAACAAGTAACTGCTGAGCTGTGACTGATGCTTTATTCTGAGTGGGACAACAGTCTCTATCCAGCCACTAGATCCAATGAAACTTGTGAGATTTCTCTTCAAGGCTTTGATCTCCTTCTACTCTTGGCCAACAGTTCTGGAAGTTATGAGGAGGTGGGGACTGACAGACAACACATCAGATGGCTCAATAATGCAATACCTATGAGGGCTAATTTTCAAAACTATGTAAATACCCAAAACAAATTGTCTCTCAGAAACAAAATATAATGCAAAAATGCAAAAATGAATGGAATTTGTATTCCTAATTGATACAAGTGCTTCTCAAATTCCACTAAGAAAGATTTTTGATGGAGATGGATTGAGAGAAAAACACATCTTTTAAAGACATGATAACAAAATATGCTAGTTATGAGTCCGTCTTGGCTGAGAAAAGAATATTTGAATCATGGCACTGACACTGAAATGCTTTCTTTATTTTCAGTTTGCGTCTGGCTCAGAACCTTGCACGCTTGCTGCATGATTTTGACTATCTGTTAGCGCATTCAAGCTGTATCATAAATAGCAGTATTGAAAACATATGCCACAGGGGAAAGAAATCTGTAATAATACCAGCTGCCATTATATGATAATGAATTTCAGTCACTACTAACCTGGGTAAGTGTTTTTCATAGGGAAACAAGTGGTAAATTTACAAAAGAAAAAAATTGTTTAAAATTTTCAAGATTTTAAGCCAGCTCTAGAAGAGATAATCCACTTTGAACAATGGGAAAAAAATCATCTGGGACTAATTCTGAAGCTGAATACATCTAGTTTGATTACACAGTGAGTAGGAACAACATGGTAACAGTTTTCACATACGTAGAAGGGAAATCACTTTAAGGCAGCAGTTTTAGGGTACATATTCATAAGAAAGAAAAAAATAAACTACAGGAAAATTGAAACTGAGTATTTAAAACCCTTCTAAAGGCTAGAGTTTATTTGACAGCAAAGCCACTTGAAAAATATCAGTAAAGGTTTTATTATCTGGAAAATATGAAAAAGTTTGGATGCATTACCAAAGATATGCCCTGAGAAGTAATCTAGCTTTAGAGTGAGAGATTACATGGTCTCATTATTCATTCACAGTTTTAATTTCTATGATTCTATGACTGAATCTCATGATGAGGTCACTTTGCTCTTCTGCAGCTAGCTAGCAGATAAAATAACTAAGTATATTATGGCAAATAAGCAGTCAGGTTAGTGTTTGCATTTCATGGCCACTGAGTATTTTTTTATTAGGACAACAGCTTATGTATTTCTTTCAAATTCTTTATTTAAAATAGGCTGTATTCCAGCTGGTGACTATTATATCCTAAAGTAGTGTGATTATCTCTAAGGGAAATCTGCAAGAACACAACTACTTCAGGAATCTTTTGTTAAGGACAAAGTCCATGCATACCCACCCACCAGACAGCCACCCACCTTGTATATGTATAGATATCTCCTTTAATGTAGAATTATAATTATAGATCATATCTTAGCATAACTGAAAATAAACAATTTCTCTTTGGAAGAATATAGGGTTGGTTGCAGGATGTAGGAACAAACACAGCAAAAATAAAGCTACAGGATTCGAAACATTCAATATATTAAATAAATTCATGTGACTAAACTCACTTGATTCAGAGGTGTTTTCAAGACACATGAAGAAGAGTGTCAGTTCATAACAGGAGGAACAAGACTTTTGAATCAGATGTAGTTTAACTCAGTAAGAGTAAGTGAGCTTGTAAACTCTTAGTGAGCTTTTCAAAGCAAAATAATGTATTTGCACTGTCAGAGATTTCACTGGAAAATAGGCTCATGTAAACAGGAAGGATGCAAATGTAAATTTCAGCTGGGATTACAACCTGTAGGTTACTTGGCATAGTGTCACATAACTAGATACAGAAAAGATATTAGTTTCATTGATGTCACTTGGATTTCTGTCACTGTCTTAGAGGGGACAAAGTCTCACAGGTGGTTTTTAGAAATTTCTGGAATTCACAGACAAATTTTTTTTTCATTGTGTTTTGGCTTCTGATATTTAAGGTGATAAAGAGAGCTGGTAGGCTTGATCAAGCACAGACCTCCTTCTGTGTTGCGCAGGTGTCCCTAACAGGCCAGCACAGGATCAAAAACTTCTTCAAACAGGGCTACTTGGTCCTGGTGGGCCCAGCTGAGCTGCTATACAGAGCGGGTAAAATCTTTTCCTTTCAGGTGCACTAGGCTGCTGCATTAAGAGCTTTGGGAGGTACAGGCACATCCAGGCCTTTCTGCATAGTGCCTAGTCCAAGCCGAAGGACCTTTTCCTGAGACAAAGCTCAAGCTGCTTTCTGACAGATCCATGCCAATCAGTCATAGCGCAGACGTCATGCTGTCAGTATAAATAGTGCACAACTTTCAGCTAACATATAGTTCTTTCAGAAATGTATTTACTTGGCATTGTTTACAGCAGCTCCGTGGTACCATTAACCTCTGCTGAAACACAGGACTCCATAGATCTGTTCTGCCAAACTGATCTATGGCAAAACAGAGATTCCCAGGCCTCTGTATTCAATTCAGAGAGCTGTTTCTTATTGAATGGTTTGTTTTTTCCAGTACAAATAAAGGTGAACCAACATTTTCAAATAACACAAGCCGAGGGGGCTGCTGGAGGGGAGGCTGCAGCGCCGGCCCCGGGCTGTGGGAAGGGCCCAGGACTCTCTCCCGGGGCAGGGAAGGGCACAGACCTGCTGCCACAGCTGTGCCCAGGGGGGACATCTCACAGCTCGTGCCTGAGCTGCAGGAGGCCCAGAGAGGGCTGCCCAGCATCATCGGGGAGGGGGCGGAGGAGGAGTTGGGTGGCTGGTTACAAGCGCAGTCTGCAGTGGACCCACAGCTCGAGGCCAAACAGCCAAAGCCTCCCCACCAGCACGCACAGAACGGAGGGGGCCAATAATGCAGAAGAGCAGAAGCTTGCAACGGCGAGGACCAGCAGGAGGAAGAGACTTCCCCCGAGGCCTGAGGGCCCTTGCAGAACTGCTTCGCTGCTCTGCAGATTGAAGGGGAAAGACCCGTCACATCAGGAGAGATGAGTAAGGGGCTGAGTAAGGCAGCCCAGTCTGCTCCCCGTACAACAACCAGTGCAACTAAGAAAAGGCGATCATAGTAGGCGACTCCTCTGAGAGATACAGAGGCACGGTTTGCTGACCCGACGCACACTCTAGAGAGGTGTGCTCTCTGGGGCTCATATCAGGGATGTCACCGAGCAGCTACAAAGCCTTGTACAGCCCACTGACTATTACCTGGGGAACTACAGGCCAGTCACTCTCATCTCTGTGCCCAGTAAGATCATGGAGCAGACCCTGCTGGAAACTATGTTAAGGCACATGGAAAATAAGGAGACGATCGGTGACAGTCAACTAAGGGCAAATCGTGCCTAACAAATTTGGTGGCCTTCTATGACAGGGTTACAGTGTTGGTGGATAAGGGAAGAGCAAGTGATGTCATCCATCTGGGCTTATGTAAAGCATTTGACACTGTCCCACATGACATCATTGTCTCTAAATTGGAGAGACATGGATTTGATGGATGGACCACTTGGTAGATCAGGAATTGGCTGGATGGTAGCCTCAAGGAGATGTGGTCTACAGCTCAGTGTCCAAGTGGAGACCAGTGACAAGCGGCCTTCCTCAGGGATTGGTATTGGGACTGATGCTGTTCAACATCTTTGTCAGTGACATGGACAGTGGGATGGAGTGCACTCTCAGCAGGTTTGCCAATGACACCAAGCTGTGGGCTGCAGTCGACATGATGGAGAGAAGGGATGCCATCTAGAGGGACCTTGACAGGCTGGAGAGGTGGGCCTGTGGGAACCTCATGAAGTTTAATGAGTCCAAGTGCAAGTCCTGCATTGAGGATGGATTGAGAGCAGCCCTGAGGAGAAGGACTTGAGGGTGCTGGTTGATGAGAATCTCAACATGACCCGTCAATGTGTGCTTGCAGCCCAGAAAGCCAACCATATCCTCAGCTGCAACAAAAGAAGAATGACCAGCAGGTCGGGGGAGGTGATTCTCCCCCTCTACTCTGCTCTGGTGAGACCCCACCTTGAGTACTGCATCCAGCTGTGGGGCTCCCAACACAAGAAGGACATGGACCTGTTGAAGCAAGTCCAGAGGAGGGCTGCGAAGATGATGAGAGGGCTGGAGCACCTCTCCTATGAAGACAGGCTGAGAGAGTTGTGGTTATCAAGTCTGGAGAAGGGAAGGCTCTGGGGACACCTTCTAGCAGCCTTAGAATACCTAAAGGGAGCCTACAAGAAGGTGGAGAGGGACTTTTGAGAAGGACATGTTGTGATAGGACAAAGGGTAATGGTTTTAAACTGGAATAGGGTAGCTTATGATTGAAAGAAGAAATTTTTCACTCTGAGGGTGGTGAGGCACTGGAAGAGGTTGCCCAGAGAAGCTGTGGATGCCCCATCCCTGGCAGTGTTCAAGACCAGGTTGGATCTAGCTTTGAGCAACCTGGTCTGGTAGCCCATGACTGGGGCATTGGAAGTAGATGATCTTTAAGATCCTTTCTGACCCAAATCATTCTATCATTCTATGATTCTATGAAATGTACCGGCTTTATTAGCATTTGTCTCTCTAGCATTTCTACAATGGCCCACGAAAATCAACCCAAGATAATAGCAGGAATAATTGACCAAAGAATAGCAGTTTCTTTAATCAAGGGAACATGATGATTAAATCAAAAGCTTTAGATCTGTGGATATCATCAATGGTCTTTTGTCTATTAATAACAATATGTCATCAGTGAATTTTAAAAACGCAGTTGCTAGAGGGTGAAATGTCTATATCTAGATGAAGAAAGGTCAGAACAGTATTATTTGTAATTAAATCCATTAACTGTACTGTGGACAGTTTTTCAAGTGATTTAGATTAAAATATATTACTGAAGTACAGCAATACTTACAAAGATGCTCAAATCCTACAATTTCTTGACATTCAAGTATGCTTTCCTTGGACTCTTTGTTGTTCTAAATAGGATTCAAGCTGTAATATTTTAATTAAAAAAAAAAAAAAAAAAAAGACGAAACCAGAACAACAGAATAGTGCTAATGAAAGGCTTGGTTTTGCTTTAGAAACATTGGCAGAAATATCCCAAAGCACTGAAGCTTGAGAGACACCATCACTTCCTCTTCCTGTGCTGCAGCCATAGGGAAAGTGAGCATTCTTCTACACCTTCTATACATAAAACCATCTTTTTTGCACAAGAGGACATACAAACTTGTAGGAAACTTATTAGTGTAGGAAAGGTAGCCAGTATATGAAAGCAAAAACAAGCAATACACTGGGTGTTAGCGTGTTCTGTTACAGTGTAGAGCTTTCAGAACCCAAGGTGTATCTTTGCACCAAACACCATTGCATAGTGTGGACATACTTTGTATATATCATTGCATTAAAAGGTGTAGTAAAAGACTATCCATACATACAAAGGGCATGAGAAAGTATGATTCTTCTGTTTCCTGAGCCTGGAGGGAATCATAGAATCATAGAATCATAGAA
>JMFS01022263.1:0-10563 GCA_000699545.1 Podiceps cristatus | reverse complement strand
GGGGGGGTCGAGGAGGAGGGGGGACTACACCCATCATTTCAATTCTGCAGGAAACAAGAAGCCTCCTGTGCTAAGTGCAGAGATGCTTAGCACCAGCAACCCCGCAGGGTTCCATGTCGCCCAAATAGATGAGGATTATGTTTTTGAGAACCGTGTTGTAACAAGCGACAGCAGTGATGTGTTTCTGGCCCAAACCCTCCACCTGCCCGTGAGTGAGAGCACTACACCAGGTTGCAGTTGCAGGTACACCGGAGGAGGTTGCCTGCCAGCGCTGGGTTAGACAGCCTCTGGAGAGTAAGTACAGCGGAGTAGGTACACTCTGTGCATGTATATATGGAGAGATATGCATGTATATGTGATTTTCTATTATATGTATATATGCTGTGTATATAAAAGATGAGATTAAGGGTGTGATTCAGGTCATTATAGTCATTCAAATAGCAACAAACGGCTTTTCAAGTGGGAGCCTCTTTGGAAAGCCATTATTTATATCAAGCGGTTTCTTAATCAGTAAAAAACGTCCCTCGTGGCAGGTTTGCACATCCAGCCAGCAGAAGCTTTGCAGCTGTAAAGCAAGATGTCCTTCAGGGTAGGCCACTCGGCTGGGTCCCACACCTTCCCAGCCGTGGCAGCGTGGGTGCCGGTGGCCTCAGCCCGGCGGGATGTGGGGAGAGGCACTTCCCTGGAGCAGGGCAGGGGGGCAGAGGGGCTGCGGCGGGCACCAGCCTGTGCTCCTGCGCTGTCACCCGTGTGGGGTGGCACCTGCCCCCTCCACTGCTGGGTGCGAGCCGGAGGCTGCATCCCCACCTGTGGGGATGGATTTTACGGACTCTTCAGGCATAAAACTAAAGCCACCAAGAACAGGTATGGAGCAAAAGATAGCAGTCCTTAGTGCTGGAGATATAAAATATGCCATTAACCACAAGAGATGAAGTCACAGATGAACAGTATAGGACTGTCATATTTGCCCATACCCGTTTTCTCTGTGTTCCGCTTTGGGTTTTATATTTTATTTTAACCCTATAGTAATAGCCCTTATACCATTATTACAAAACATTTCTCAACCCAAGTTGAGGTCTTGGGCCTCAACCCAGTTTGCTCAATACAGCTTTCTGGGGACAAATCATGAAAATCTTTCGTGTTTCTCTTTCTGGTAAGCTGCTCACTTTGAAACTTACTTCTGGAGCGAGACCTTTGAGACTTTGTACGCTCATGGAAAGTTTGCAGGAACGGTCTGAGGTGCTGAACCTCCAAACAGACTCCCACTGGACAAGCACTTCTGGAAGACTTGTCCTCCCAAGTCTGCAGATAATCCTGATGGTATTGTACCATTAGGACATGTAGTCTGCAGGTGGATTTATACAGAAGCTTGAGGTGGCAGTTAGCCATCCTTAAACATTTAATCATTAGCATCATTAAACAGTTTAACTCTTCCTTTTTATATTGTTTGTGTACTCTTCTTTCCCCATACAAATTATTTTCTTGAACCTTATACTTCTGTGTGAGCATAGTTCTTCAAGTTTGTAATGGACACAAGTTTAAAAAGACAGAAAAAAGCAAACACACAATGTTTGCTAGACTTTTAGCATATAGGCAGATATCCCATGGAGAATTGTGACACTAAAAATCTTGTGTTGAAAGGGGGGAATCATCTTAATTTGAGGTTATTTGTTGACCTCTGAGGTGCCAGGGAATGTGCTGACTCGGGGACTGCTGTAGGGCTGCGCACAGGACTGGCACGGAGACGGTGGAGCCACAACCAGGGGGTTTTACCCCTCACATCTTTCTTTGCAAAGTGAGAATTGGAGACTGTTTATAATTGGGTTACTTGGAGTAAGCTGTTAGGGAATAATTATATTCCTCCCAACCTGGCGAGTGTTTCGCTAAGCCCTGATAACATTCCCAAAGCTTGCTGGGCCAGGTAGATTGCACTACTTTTCCAGTAGATGAGGGGAAACAAGGAGCTCACATTTTATCTGAAAAGCATGATCCTCTATTTTCCTTCATCTGAAGCTCTACCTGAATATATATGGAGGAGTAAAATAGCTTATGTAAGACATTAGTTGTATGTACTTCAGAAAAAGTGACTGCTAAGACCATAAACGGCACTTCTCCTGTGAACTACATTTTTTAAATTAGTGGATCCATGGTTAGGGATTCTCTGTAATGTGTTGGTACTTTTGTTTTTCCCTTCTGGAGACACTGATGGCTACAAGACATATTGCTGTGTTCATTAAAAAAAACCCCACAGATTTATTAACAGATTTCTAGCAAACAACAGGTTTTGCCAACTAGAACAGCCAAGATTCATCAAAAAAACCCCAACCCAAAACAAAACAAAACAACACAACCCAAACAACCCAGACAAACCCTCTGGAGGAAATCTGGTTTTCCAAGTCCTCTTTACAAGAACTTTGATTCACAATACCGTTGCATCCTTGGTTAATACATTTTTTTTCCACGAATACAGGGGTGGGAGCTTGGTAATGTTTACTGAACAGTACTTACTACAAATAAGAGATGAAGAAGGGAAGGAAGGTGTGTGTTTACAACTCCGGTTATTAGCAATGAGGGCATTGTGGCCCTGTTGTGAATTGACCAGAAGGATGACTTCTTCACTGCCAGTGTCTGTTTCCAGCAGTGAAAGAGGCCTCTGCACACGCACCCAGCTTTTCTGCTCCCCAGCCCGTCATGCTCGGTGGGAGTCCCATTTGCTCAGTTCAAGTATTGCAGGCAGGGAAGGAAGGTTTGTTTGCTGCAAGGCAGAGGGATGTGGAGCATGTCTTATTCACTTGAGCTATATGCTGCTTCTTCAGAGTGAAAATTCTAGCTGTATCTCACTCAAATCCCAAATTTTCTCACAGACTAGCCTTTGCTGACTGAACAGCACTAGCTGCTTAATTGCTTCACCTGGCAAGGCACGGCAGTCATGGCTAGCATGATTAATACTAATACAACTTTATTTTATTGTTGATGTTTTGTAATCGAGCTAGTTGCAACTTGTTCATTCAGTTAAAATACTCATGGTTTAAATGGTGGCACTTTCTCATCAGCCTTGTCCTTACCACACGAGGACAAGTGCAAGGAGGATGCTGTGAATTTCCCAGGGCAACAGACATAAGTCTAGGTTTAGTCATCTTTGCCTTTTGGGTGGTGAAAGCATGATAGGAGCATGTAGAAGGCATCTCTGAGCTCCCAGCTCTGTCAAGTCTCAATTCTTGACTCCTGGGCTGCCCAGATGTGCAGCAGGGATTGAATTAATGATACGAAGTCCAAAGTTTCAGGAAATTCAACCTCTGACTGAGATAATAAATATCCACTACCTGTAGGTCAGGTCCTAATTGTCGAGGCCAATTCTCTTACTTCAGGTTGATTCTCCCTTTGAGGCATCTAGCACCGTCTGGTTTCCCAGGGGGATGCTGAGACTTCTGCTCTGATTTGATAGTTCCTAGAAAAGCCAATGTCTCTACATGCATTTGACAAAGGAACAACACAAGATCCAGGAACGCAGAGAAGGCAAACAGAGTATTTTCATGTGGCTGGGTCACAGGAATTACAGGCAACAAGCTAGCACCTCAAAGCCTCAGGTTCCATTTTGGTGGCTTCCTACTTCACTTTCGTACAGGGCAGCTGTCGCTACTGTTAAAGGAAGAGATAGGAGGAGTTGGAGAATGATCCTGTTTCAATGGAGGCATTCTAGAAAATAGGTCTGAAGTTATAGGTGATGACTAGTTTCCACTTCTCTTTCCATTAAGATCTAATTTTGAATTCTCTAGGGAAATGTGAGCAATTTCTTGGACTCTTGTTTTTCCCCACAATCGGTTAACATCATAAACCAAGATGTGGAGGAAATAATCTATCAGTGTAAATAGCTTGTTTGAAAGGTGAAGGCTGAAATTACCTGTGTATCTGAATCGACTCATTCCAGGGGGAACCATAAAACAATTGCTTATGTACTTCAACACAATGACATGGTCTCTCTGATACCACAAGTATGTTGTGGTATCACTCACTCTCCACACTTTTCTATGCATTGTTCTGTGCACAACAGTTTTCTCTGACCAAAGGTGGAACAGACCTCCCCGTCTTCAAGGCAGTGATGCCTGTACTACAGCGTAGAGAGCCTTGGGGAGCAGCACTGCAGAGGAGGTACTGATAGTGGAGGTCATGGGTCTGTGCAGATCAGGAATAAGACCTGTAAAATAGGATTTGCAAAACTGGAAGGTTTGTAGTTTTGGCATAGCAGCAAAGGGAAAAATAGTTTAATGGAGCTTTTCAGGAAATGGCCTTTATTTTGTAAAAATGAAGTTAACTAGTGTCTGAAGGTTAGTATTGAAAAGAGGACGACTGATTCTTAGGTAATGCATTTCATTAAACATTCCCTGGCTCTTTGTCATCTTTGATCTAAGCTTCTGTACAAACTATGGGAACTTCACCAGCAGAGAAAACAAGTGGACATCACTGAAGCATGGTGAAAGGAAGATACAGTACAACCTCCAGTGCAGAAAAGGTGAGGAGAAAGACATGAACAATGCTGTCAACTTTTAACTCACCAGAACACTTATGAATGAAACAGGCTGTAGTAACCCAGCAGGCAAGTCGTCTAGAAGACAGTGCTAACCTTTGCTCATTCACTAAACTCCATAGGATCTTTCATTGCAACCACTTGTAGGTGTCATCAGCATCACACATGTCCCTATAAATGGCAGAATAAATTCACCAAGGAAGCATCCAAGATCTCTTGATTCTGTGTCACATTTACCCGAGTCCTCACATCAGTACAGCCAAGTTGTCCCAGGTTACACCACTCTGCCAGGTTACACCTGCTCCCTGCATGTAAAGTATCCAGGAGGATCCTTGGTTATAGGAGGCTATGTCACGTAAGAGAATACAGTGCTCATTTGTGCG
This sequence comes from Podiceps cristatus, assembly GCA_000699545.1. NCBI lineage: Eukaryota > Metazoa > Chordata > Aves > Podicipediformes > Podicipedidae > Podiceps > Podiceps cristatus. The sequence continues at coordinate 5,655 of JMFS01022263.1, read as the reverse complement.
AGGGGATTTCTCTGCTGGCTGGTCGCAGCCCAGGTGTGTCACTGGCAGGTGTATTCAGGCAGCCCAGCTTTGGGCTGGCTGCTGCCAGGTGCTGCAGGGCCTGAGAGTATTGGACCTGAGACCTGTAGGCTTCACTGGTAGTTCATCATGGAAAAGGACAATTCACAACACCTAAGATAATCTTCTGTTTTGAATTGCCCTCTGGAAGAGCAGGATTGTCAGGGCTCTGCATACATGAACATACCTTTTTAATGGCCCTGGCCAGCCTTGTCCGGGACCCCCACCAACCCATGGGGGCGGACAACCTGCACAACCTGTTTAGGGTTGCAAAAATTTTGGGGGGGAATACCACCCAAAGATCAGCCCCCAGGCTGGATGGTCATAGGTGTCATGGCATGTGGGAGAATATGGGCAGGTGTCTAGAGAACTTCACACCTCCAATGGTTTGGAATTTCACTCCCAAACAACTACAGGACCCTGTAGGGCATGACCTGGGGGCAGACCCCATCTGCATTTCTGGAGTGACTGGGGGATCCCAACAGCTAACTGTATTGGAGGCCGAAGTGAGTCTGGCTGGGAATGAGTGGCAAAGGCACCCCATTGTGAGTGGCCCAGAGGCTCTGTGCATCCTTGGCATAGACTGCCTCAGGAGAGGGTATTTCAAGGACCCAGAAGGGTACCGAGGGACTTTTGGTATAGTGGCCTTGGAGATGGAGGAAATTAAACAACTGTCTACCTTGCCTGGTCTCCTGGAGGACCCTTCTGTTGTGGGTCAAAGAACAACAGGTGCTGATTGCTACCACAACGGTGCACCCGTGACAATATCACACCAGCCAAGATTCCCGGATTCCCATCCATAAACTGATTCGTTGACTATAACTTCAGACCTTTTCCTAGAATGGCCCTACCTGGAGCCTCTGGCAGAAAGCACCAAGGGAGACTTGAGGTCGACCCCTGGGGTTTTGGAGTCGTTGGTACAGAGGATCTGAGGCCCATGGATCTGAGGTGCACTTGGTGGGTGATGTGGAAGGATGGGGAAGTCTGATGTGTACCTCAGGGAGATTTGATTTTGAGTGAGAATAGCCAATGATTTGAATTGTATGATGTTTATTGCTAAATAATCCTGCCATTGTATGTCATCACTACCACAGTTGCTGTATGCCATATTAATGGTATTATAGTAAGAATTACCCAAATTAATGAAGAATGAACTTTGATAAAACCAAGCAAAGTGTAGTGGTGATGGAACCAGAACTGGCTTTAGCAACTGACACCCAGCAACTTCCTCGAGATCAATGTGTTCAACCCACAGACCATGGACATGATACGCCAGCCGCGCCAGATATACCAGTTGTGAGCTCCGGGTATAACGCGCAACAGTCTGACATTACACACCATCCTCCCACTGCGTCCAATGTCACTCGCTGCACTGCACTGAAACGCCGCCCCGTTTTGCCGACTGAGCGAACTCCCTGTCATCTCTCCTGACCGAGAGGCTGTATGATGGAGGGAGCCCAAAGTCATGGACTAAATGAACTCAACAGACATTTTGGAGGAATAGGCCATAGACTACAGGAATGATGTCTCTTTGTGTGCGCATCTATCTGTCTGTCTATCTATCTATCTATCTATCTATCTATCTATCTCTCAGAGATGGGAAAAGTGGTGAGGATTAATTAGAAAATGCAGGATCTGGGCACAACATAGATGGTATAGAATAAGGGGTGGATGCTGTCCTGGTCCCGGCTGGGGTAGAGTTAATTTTCACAAGAAGCTGGGAGGCGACACAGCCACGATAGCTGACCCCGGCTGGCCAGGGAGATATTTGATACTATGCAACATCATGCTCAGTATATAAAGGGGATGATGCTGTGGGGTGGGATCGCTGCTCTGGAATGAGCTGGGCATTGGGTTCAGGGCAGCGAGCAATCTGGACTGTGAATGGCACTTAGTACATTCTGTTATTGTGGGGTTTTTTTCCCTGTTTTCTTTTCCCTCACTGTCCCATTAAACTGTTTTTATCTCAACCCACAAGTTTTGCTTTTCCTTTTCATGGTTCTCCTTGCCATCCCACTGAGAGGAAGGAGTGAGCAAGCGGCCGCGTGGTGCTTAGCTGCTGGCTGGGGCCAAACCACGACACAGATGAAGAAACTCTAGGTATCTAATGGCAAATTCCAGGCAAACAAATGCTTCCTTTGATATTAAGTTGTGCTTCTGTCAACAGGCAGCAGCTGATAACTCTGTTCTTTGTAAAAGAAAAACATGCAAAGTGGAAGACAGGATGAGCTAAGGCAGCAGGACAGACTACATTTGCATAGCTGTATAAAAATAACAAGCTGATCAAAAAACCACAGAAGATCTGTCAAATGTTAAGTCTTAGATTTCTGCTTATTATGAAATTTACTTTGTGTGATATCGCATCACCAGGCTACAGCAGTCTACATGAAAGTAGGTGAATATAGCTAAACCACTCCACAGAGCTCTCCCACCACTGGGCAAATCCCAGGGCTTCAGGAAGCAACACCGTGGAAATGACAGGTTTCTTGCTAAAGTAGCACAGCATGGAAGGGACTTTATGGTGTCTGGGGGTGCCACTGTTTTCAGTGGGACATAAAACTGAAATATTGATCACCTTCATTGTTTAATTAGTTGATGAAACACTTAAAAGACTGTATGATGGCATATTCATGTCACTTGTCTGCCACGTGATTAGTGTGTGGTTACATGGCTGTATGTCATGCATCAATAACCCCCACCAATATTGATGAGAATATTTTCACTCTCAAATTAGGCACACTAGTTTGAGAGTCATTGCTTGTTCAGATACATTTCTGGGTTCATATAAGTGGGCAGGTCACAAAATTCGCAGACCATCAAGCCAAAACCTATTGTTGCCATCAGTTAGTCTGACCTCCTGATTTAATCATATGATGTCCTCCCTGACTAATTCTCATGTGAATTAGAGCTTATCTTTGAGACAAATATTCAATCACGGTTTTAGCTTTCCATCTGAGTAATTACAGTCACTCTCTAAATGCCCATTTCACCTGGAGAACTTTCAGTTTGTTTTCAACCTAGATTGCTTTAGTACTATATAATTTAAAGGAATTTTACTACACCCGGTTTCTGGGTGCAGCAATTTTAAATAACCTATCCACATTAATTTCTTTAAAACTTCCTTTGAAGGCTACTGAAATGCTTTTTTCTGAGCCTGAAAATAAGTGGTAGGGAGAATCTGAACTGATGGCAGTGATAATACAATCATTTTGAATTTGTTACTTTATGTTTGAAGATTAAGCACAATTCATCAAAGATAAAACCGATGAACTCAATCCTGCAGCTGTGTTATGAACATAATGAACTTTACTCACCGGAGCAGGGCCCATCTGCTAGAGGCGATGCTGAGGAGCATGGTGGCTGCAGTTCAGCAAGGCTGTTCAGAGTCTGCTTAACTTTAAACAACACTAGCACACCCCTTGATTATTAACACTTGGAACTACTCTTGTGTGTAAAATTAATTGTGTGCTTGAACGTTTTGCTGGCCAGTATCTCGCTGCTCTCCACTTAGCAGGGTCAAAGACTGATGAACTAGAGCTGCGCTGGAGTGCCTGATGGCATTGACTGTGGCAAAACGACAGCGTTACCCTTAGCAGGGTCAAAGACTGATGAACTAGAGCCGCGCTGGAGTGCCTGATGGCATTGACCGTGGCAAAACGACAGCGTTACTGACTGTGCAAAGGTTTGTACAAACCCTGTGCTGAAGGCGAGGCGGAGGAAAATAACCCTGCTGAAAACTTCAATTGACCTGTGACACTTCAAATTAAGATTGCTCTGGTATAGTAGAAATAAAATGCTCTTACTAAAGACAGAACAATAGAAGTGCAGGTGGCTTGGTAAAGCTAATTTACTTTCCTGCTTTTCAGCTTTCCTATCTGAAAAACAATGGGAAGCAACCTAATCTAGGTGCTCTTGGGTAGAGAAGTGAAAAAATCCTGCTGTGGATGTGTGTCTGTTGTGTCCTGATACGGTCTCATACAGGACTGATGCTTCGATTCTGGGGGAAGATGCTGAGCTGATTTTCTAAGGATTGCCTTCAAAGCTAAAGGTATCTCTTTGCATTAAACCCCTGTACAGGAGAGAGTACCTCGACACTCCTCAGCATCCTTAGTGCAGAAGTGGAGCTCAGCTTCCTGCAGCTTTCAACCCCAGCTGTCAGCTTTTGCTGTTTTACACTTCACTTTTCCCTAAACCTGGATGGGAAGAGAGACATTACAGGCCCCAGAGGACATCAAATCATATTTTTATATGACTATTTGCACTAGCAAAGAAGAAATAATTGCACAATACAGATTAGCCCTGTGCCATGCACAGAAGAATCAACACTAACTTCCTATCTGCTGCTCTGAAAAGAGTCACTGTTCTGTGGTTCCTCTAATTCACATTCATGAGGATCAGAGATTAGCTGAGCACTCCAGACAAGAGGCGAGGGCAGTAAAACAGAGAGAGAGAAAGGAAACCGGAACAAAGAAAACTGAATTCTTCAGATAATGGCAGAAAATAAACAGAAGAGGATATTTAACAACTAAAATAATTTTTTTAATGATTACAATTGCAAAGAACTAGGGACAACAAACCAAAAATTCCATACATGAAAGTGTTATTTTTGGACTTCTAAATTCTGTGAAGAGATGGGCCTAGACTGATACATATACACTACTATCACAATCCTTTTTATCTTACCTTCCAGCTTAAATACCAAAGGAGAGCTGCTGTATGCAAGTGCATACAAACATCATTTAAGGGAATTTAAGTGGTATCACAGATTTAACAGTAATTTTCAATAACTTTTAACTACATTTAGATTTTGAAAAAAAAAAATCTTTTGAGCTTCCATTTTTGCTTCTTGGACAAAAAGTATGAGTAACCTTTAAACAAAATGTTATGCTGGTAACACTATGAAGGAAAATAGTAACTTCAAATGTACTACCCCTTTCATATAAAACCAATTATTAAAAAAAGTTGGATTTTAACTTCAGCAAATGGCTAGTCCTCAAGGGAACAGTCCTGACAGTTTTAATTTTTTGATATTAGAGGTGTCAAAAAGCAGTCTTTATAGCAATTTTTGCTGTTACACTATGTACAAATGTCAGCAGCACTTAACTGTTAACATCTTTAATTCTTCAGAAAAATACTTAAATGCTGAATATCAACAACAATATGTGCCTGCTGGAATTCAGGCTGCCATTAAATTATATGTTAATTTGCGTTCCTTAAGACGACACAAGCTGTTGCATTTCTTCTTCTTAGTTTGGCCACTTAAACAATTCCTAGGCACTCACTTTCTCTCATGGCAACTAATGGTTTGGTACCACCTGTAACTTAGTTTTTAGCATAAGTATTAAGTGAGCACATGGAAAGTTTACCTTTTTGAACACAAGCAGTATTCTCAAAAATTTTAAGAAAACAGAGGGTAACAACACTGCCCTGTCACAGTGAAAATATAGCCAAGAATTCAGGGAAAAAATCTGAGATACAACATCTCTTTCACTTCAAATGTGTCAGTATCAGGAGTGAAATATAACCTATTGGCTATGAAAATACTGAAATTCTTTAAGAAAGGAGAAATTTCACAGAATCACTGAGGTTGGAAAGGAC
>KL260068.1:17317-54351 GCA_000699545.1 Podiceps cristatus | reverse complement strand
TACCGTTTGGGGTTAAACCACGACACTAACAAAATATTTCAAGTAACATCTATAAAGTCCTTACACATTTTGTTATGCAGAAAGAGCTCCTACCATGCAGTGACACCGAATGTTGAGTACCAACAGACAGCATCTTGCCTGTGACATCTGACTGTCATGCTGTCGTGAAAAATATCTGGATGGTACTGCGAATGAGTTTATGTGTGGTTTATTTTAGGAGCTAGGATGACAAACCCATGTTCCTGTTCTACACTCTAAAATGAGCAGTTCTGTGCTTTAAGAAAACAAAGGGAGGAAAATATTTTAATATTCCATATAGTGTTGCTTCTGTTTTATAAGCAATATGTGTTTATTTTTCTTTGCAGTTCTATGGACCCCAGGAAAATCTTTTAACCTTACAGTTCTTTACAGCATTGCACATTAAAGCTGTCAGAAACCAAACTAATTAAACCAAAAAGCTGCTCACTTCTCTTTCTGTATAAGGTTAGAAAAAAAGATACAATTACTGGTGAAATTAGGGCACTGAGCAGAATTTAAAACTATATGCAGCCTAGAAACATGAATATAAAATCTTTGTTGTACAAATTATAGCTTGCACGCAGACCTGGGCACCGACCTACCTAGGAAGATGATGGCAAATTATAAAGAACTTTAAGAAGAATAAAATGTCTAACATAAGGGCTATAGTGGATGATTCATGAAGAAAGACAGTAAGAGCTAAATATTTTGAGATGCCCCATACAGTGTCCAAAACTGCTATAACTGTTTACATGTGCTTGAAAGGTACAAACAACAAGGCATTAGGGAGATGGTTTAGAGCACTTCTCAGGGGTAGAATTGCATACAAAGGTAGGAAACTGAGCAAATGGAGACCTGAGTTGACTATCCAGCCAAAATTTTAACAAGGACGTCTAATAGGCTGTGAAATAGCTTCCCAAGAAAAGTGTTAGAAGTCACATCTCTAAAACGATTTAAAAGCAGACCGGACATGTCACGTGATAATATAATGGATGGAGAATATAGAAGTGGCTCGCAGAGTAGTTCTAGCTTTTGGTTACGTCACCCCTCTGGTTGTGGCTGATTCGGCCACCTCTCGCGCCTCTGCCAGGCTGCGGGCGCAGCACCCGCTGCCCGTCCTGCGCAACACCCCGCAGCACCGGCGGGGAAAGGAGGGTGTCGTCAAACATTTACTGGCCAAAGATAATGGCTCCGGTGCTTAAGTATGAGGTAATGAAGTGGAATATATGTAAGGGGAGCCTGTGCACCTCACTCCAGGCTGAGTGGCAGCAGCATTGTCCTTCTATTGCCAAGTCGAGCAGTGCCGAGAGGCGCTGAGGATCTGCCCCTGGCTCCTCGGTTGCTCCGTGGCTGACCAACACCTCCCAGCTGTGAGCTGCTCTGCTGTGGCTTCTAGCTGCTTCTTATGAACTCCTCCACCCATTAACATGTGGTTACATATGCACTAAAAATCAGCAAATTTCAAGAAATCAGTATAAAAATGTCAATTTAAATTTTTCCATGAATTCTCTGTATGAATCCATCTTATGCTCCATTCGTGCAACATTCTGCTGCAGAGAAGGCTTTTCAGAGGAAATATGTGATGAAATATCACATGGAATGCATGTTACAGAAATTAAAGTTGGTCCTTGTGAATGCCCCAAGGATTTGGTTACACCTATTCTTAGATAGCATTTTTTTCGCCAAAAAATCCTTTGCATTGCAGCGTACAGGACAGAGGGGAAAAATCTGGAGACAGAACACTTTCCTCCAGCAGTTAAACAGGGTATTTGCCGGAATAGTGCTATTAGCAGCAGTAGTAATAGTACAAACACACCTTTAAAATAAATGGACATGATGGATCTATGGTTAAGACACAGAGTAAGGAGGCCAGGAGACACACATGGTTTCCCCACAGGTTATCCAGTAAGGTTTTGAGTTAATTTCCTATTTCCCTTTAGTTTTGTACTCTTTCATCTGTAAAACAGAGGTAGCAATACATATTTGCTGTATTAGAGTGACAGGAGTCTGCAGGGATTTCACAATTCTTCAAAACCCTCTGGCAATAAGGACCTCAGCAGCGAAACTGAAGAGAGAAGCCAGCACTGGTTGTTAGTGCCGGTGTGACGCTGGACCTGGCAAATCATGCTGGGAAGTAAATTCTCATCCTTGAAAGCAGCAGGATACTCCTGGCAAGAAGTGTTTAGGCGACAGAAATTTTATCTGGCTGGGTTAGCTGACATGCAGCTAAAACCGAAATGAACAAAAAAATGTATTAAGTACTTAGTCTTGAAACCTTAGAATAATCTTTGTCATACAAAGCAGTTACCTCCTTTCACACTAACTCTTCTGATCTAAACATGATAAGAACATGGTGTGCCAAATTTGAAACAGAACAGCCAACAAATCAGTGGCAGCAGTTGTGAAAAGCAGGTGGTATGACAGGGTTTTGTTACGAACCTGCAACCACAAGGCCTGATCAGTTTTGTCTAAAAAGAGGAATATGAAACCAACTTCCAGCTCACTGATAAAAATGAACTTCCCCTCCCCGAGCCAGCCAGAAAAACCGAGGAAATGCTGATACCTTCTCTACAGATGATCAATACTTGATTCCACCTGATAAATATGCCCAGACATTGGAAATAATTGCCTAAACTCTATGATGCCATTATGTATTTAAAAAAACAAACTATGGGAAACGCAAACCGGTGGGAGAACAAATTAGGGAGTACATTATCTTTAAGAGCAGCATGCTCATGTAGCTAAAGCAAAGGCACTAAGGGCTGGGCTGTACTTACATGTGCAAAAATTCAGGACAAATGTTTGATAGTACATACACTCCACGTGTGTACTTATTTAATATCATAACAACTTAGTAATCTAATTAACCAAAGTTAAAAAACTAGATGTATTCTGTACACATTTAGCACTCAAAAATAAAAGCTTTCACCAAAAAAAGCTAAAAATTCTCCCATTTCACCCTGGCCATCATTGGGAATCTGCATCGACCAACTGGTAAGAAAGCCCATATGCATTATCTTTCTCAGCTCCACCATGGAAACATGTGGTAAACACGTGTAAACAAATAAACAGAGTAAACAAATAATCAATAGAGCAATTGAGTTTTCTTGGGTGTGATTTGGAGCAGGGACGGTGTTGTCCAGCCTCATGAAGTCCTGACCCAGTGAAACGATTTTGGCACTGCGGTAATGACTGACTATTAGTTACTCAAACCCTGCCTGACCGCTGAGGCTATTAGCAAAAATTAGCAAAGTGGCTGGAGGAAGAAAGCGGGTGTTTGCAGAAACCCAGCCAGGTGTTTCACCAAGTGCCCCTGGGATCAGTGTGCTGAGGGACAGTCGGAGCTCCGGCATGGCCCTGGTTCTGCACCCTGCGAGGTCAGCGAGGCCTGGGGACGCCGGCTGCTTCCCTGGGGAGGACGTGGGGAAGGAAGACCTCCTGCTCAACTGCTTTAGATAGTCTGCCCGTAAGTGTCCTCTGTTGAGTTTGCATTTGCCGCCTCTCCCAGCCCTTCGAGATCACCTGAGCTCACACACAGATCTCTGACTGATGATACGTAGCGGCACATTTTGAGATGGGGTTTTAAATGACAGTGATGCATTATATCTGAACGTATCATGCACCTTTGACCATTTTATCTGCTTCTCAAACCTCATCACCTAGGATTTATTTCAACACCTCCCCAAATAGGAACAGCTCCTTATAGCTAGTATTTCCTCTTTTTCATTTCAGACGTGGAGTTTCTCCTAAAACGACACCTGTGTGAGCTATTGGAAAGGTAAAATTCAGTGCTACAACAGTGACAAATTTTCTTTGCCTAGAAATGTCAGAGCTTTAAAGCCCCAGATATGGATATGGCTAGAAATGGAAACCTTTACGTCAATGGAAAGAAAAAATTCCCAGTCTCCCAGGTCTAGAGGGCTTTGAGATATCTGACTATTAAAGTATGAATTATTTTTAAGCATATAAAACTTATTTTTGAAATGTTACAGCTGTTTCTGTGGTCAAAATATTTGGACTAGTAATCATGAAAGCTCTTGGATTTTGGGCGGGAAGATACGAAAAAAAAAACCTTCTAGACTATCAAAATCTCTCCAAAACTTTCTAAGTGGGTTGCTTTTTTAGTTTTGCGTTCTCATTGGTTGTTTGCTTCTCTGTGACGAGCTCATGGACTGACTTAGTTCTCACAATCACAGAAACAGAACTAGGGAGGAGTGTCCTGGGTTTTGCCTGCAGCACATAAATAAGAGAAGATGCACTGATGCTGCTTCTCCAGACAGCAAAAATTTGCTGAGCTGCTCTTCTAGACTTCCCAAATTCTCATTCTGTATAAAGTGGAACAAATAACAGCCCACAATGCTCTAAAATTCAATTTCAACTTTTGCATTGTGAGTATGGTTCGGGGCAGGATTATTAGGAAAAGGGAATGAAGCTAAGGGAATATTGCCTCTCCATCAGCACATGTGCATCTTTCCCAGTTAGATCACAGTGGATTTGTACTCACACAAACTCATACAAAACTTGCTCTAAAGATCTGCATGCCTCAGTGCTTTCCAGAATTCATTAGTAAGCTCTAGCAGTAGATAGCAGTTGGGAGAAGCAGAAAATATTTCACAACAGTGTATGTTAGTCAGAACCACAGATGAATCAATCAGCTGGTGAGGTATTGCTTGGGTTTTTCCCAATAATGTGACATTTTAATTTGCTAGTGTACCTCTAACAAACTCCTTATCAGTGTATGGCCATTTCTTGTTCTTACGATCTTGCTCCACGTCAGCAATATTGTTCCAGGATCCTTGAAATATGGTGTTTCCTTTCCTCCACAGAACACTTTTATTGCTCTGCCTTCCTTGTGCATGGCAGCACAGTTCCTTCTATACATCAAAAGCAAACCAATGTGATATTAAACAAAAATTCATATACCAAAGAAAATTGGGAAAACATATCTGTGCATGCTGACAGATCGTTGTGTTGCAGTGTATCTGGAACAGAAAACACTGAGCCAGTCCACCTTGCGGTATCATACCACAGCAGTCGTCAGATTGTCCCGTCTGCCTCCACTGCTTAATCAAGCAGGAGTCTGAGAGACCGCTTGGGTGGTTAAGGTGCAGAAATGACTGTGTGAAGATGAGACGAACACATCAGCCCTAAACCACTTGGACAGGGATGCACTCTGATACCTCTTCAGATGTGACCCCCTGACTGCCTCCGCTGCAGAACCATCACGTCACCCTAGTGACAAGCGTCTACCCCGCGTTACTCCTCGCTTCTGAAGGTAGCCTTCTGTGACAGAGAGAGGCTGTCTACGCTGCCACTTCTGCTGCACGTTGCTATACTTTACATGTCTTGCCAGATATTTGTGATGTCCCAAATGACAGGTGCGTGTCTTAATAAGTTCTACCAGGGGCAGGAATTAGTAGACGAGGGAGCCCGCAGCAGTGGAAGCATCTGGTAGGAAACAAAAACACTGTCTTGTATTCTGTCAAGTGTAATTAGAGTTGCCAGTTGTCATTGCTGCTAGCATTTAGTTAAGTAAGTTTCTCATCAGAGAAACAAAAGTCAAAGCTATGTAAACTTATAAACAACATAATTATAACATATCTTTTATAGTCTTATTATTGAACAGCCACGTCAGAGTCCAACACTCTCTAACCAGCTTCTTTTGGATATGCCACAGGTGGAGAGGATAATGCTTAATGGCAAAGTTACTTATTTGAAGACAGTTGATGTTATACAGGATTTCTGATTTAGCAGAGTGATACAAAATATACTGAAAACACAGTACAAATGTACGTTGCACTTAGCAAAGTACAGCAATTGCAATGCACAGTTCAATCACAGTGCCAATGTGATTCCTGTTACCACTCTCTATAATTGCTCACTGCCACAACTGGGGACATTCCCAGTCACCAAGAAGGAATACGTGGATTGAAGCCAGCTCAAAGCCATCGCACTTTGAAATACTTTTGCTAGTTGTCTGGTTTTTACACTCTGTGTAAGCCTTCTTCCTTTGCTGGGGTCTCAAGCCATCAGGCTTTCTAAGGAAGATGTAAGGATTTCAGCAAGTTGCAAAAGCTCTCTCTGAATAATTTGCTTTCAAAAGCAAGCATTGAGGGAGGTTGGCGATAAGTGTTCTATGGTCTAATTAAGAAGGATAAACAGTTGTTGGTTTTAATTGTGTCTGGCAAAGTACTTCATTTCCCCCTCCCTCCACAGAGGGGCCCTCGCAATCCACACCCCAGCACCCTCTGAAGATCTCACGCTGGGAGAGGAGCAGTGCACCACATCCAGCTGCCACAAACAGCATCTCAGCTGTTGTTTTAGATGACTCTTATATTCTATCCTTCCTTTGTTACTTTTAATTAATTATAAATATTTGTTGCTTTGTTATTATAATAGCATGTCATTTATAATTATTGCTTTCTTCCATGACCTGTCAGTTGAAAGTGTTTAGGGGGGAAAAAGAAAAAAAAAAAAAAAAAAAAGGAATGATGATGATGATGCATTTTCCTGTTTTCTTGACTAATTTAAATGATGGTTCTTACAGAACACAGCCCACAGCTGGACACTTCTATGCCCAGTACAGCCTATGTCCGGTGAGGTGCTTGTCTTCATTTTGAGAACTGGCTTGAACAGACAGTGGGAGACAGAAAGCATAAACAGAAACCTTTGAGCACAGGGCTTAAGGAAAGGGAACAAATTAGAAAGGTGTTTTGAAAGCGATGGCTATGGAGAAAATGTGCATTAGCCTGACACAAACTGTACTCAAGTAATAAACTCCCATAATAATCACAGAAAACAGCAGCCCTCCACCCTGCCATGAAGTGGCAGGGAGTAATCCCAACATATGGTTCGTGAGGTCAAAACACCCACATGAAATGTTTTTAAGAACAGGAACAAAGTAGTGAAAATTGATGAGCTGACATGACATAATATACCCTAAAACAAGGAGTAAAATCCTGACCCTTTTGCCTTTAAATGTCCCAGTCCCCTCAAGACATCATAGACTGTATTAGAAATAGAATTATTTGCCTGATTTATAAGAACTCACAGAATCAATAAAAGCCTGTAATATTTGTAATATTTTTGAAAGAATATAATTCTGCTGTGTTCCTCCAAAGGGCACACATTGGCCCCAGGCTAGGTACATGCCAAGCCAATGCCGGTACCTTCCTATGGTACAGTTGGGGCAGGCAGCACCTCTGAGCCTCATCATTCAGCCTCACGCTGCTCTTCCAGCTACAGGCGAGCTTTCACAGCCATTTCATCAAGCCATATTGGCAGCAAAAAAATATCACAGCCCGTCTACTCTACATGAATTACTTTTTTAAATAATGTAAGAAAATTAAAACAATAGTAAAGACTGTCTATTCTGGAATAAAAGACAAAGAGAAAAACAGTCTAAATGTATTAAGAATATTATTCATTGCATGTGGACCTGGTGACTAAGTTTCATCTGCTCTAGTTTAGGCTCCGAAAGTAGAGTAGACTTCTCCCTCTGGCTATGAGCCTACATTTAGGTAGGATGCAATTGCCCCAGACCGCAGATCTAATTCCCCTGGATTGCTAACAACACCTCGGATGTCGAGGTGCTCGTTTCAAGCAGCTCAGCCCCATTTAGGCTCATTTGCTAGCTAGCACACTCATGCCTGAGAGGTGATTGCAAGACGCGCAGTCCATCATCCGGCACGCTCATCCTCTGCCTTGCTCCAGCTCGACGCGCAGACCCGCTGCCCCGTACCATGAGGGCCCAGCCGGCATCAAAAGGGCACAGCATGGATGGAAAAGGGGCTGAACACAGACCTGAGGGCGAGCCACAGTTACCCACCTGTTGGAAAAGCTGATGAAGGACGGGGCTGCCTGGCAAGCTGCCTTCCCCAGCCACAAGTGGTCTCCAGCACTGGTCTCCGGGGAGATGAACAGTCCCACTGGACATGGTCCAACTCGGGTTCCTGGGACCTTGTCCTTTGTCCAGGTTGTAATTTCCATCTTTTCAGGCTACCACTGGAAAGAGATGGGAACATGCACACACTGTGGGATTTAACTCTCCTGGAGTAAATTGGGACCAAGAGGAGGAGGAAAACTTGGAGGATATTTGGAGGTTATAGAGGAAATAAAGTTTCCCATACTCAGCTCCCCATTCCTCACAGGTACTGCCTGCAGAAGAGCCCGGGGAGGCAGAAGTCCTCCTCAGCAGCATCTGCAGATTTGTCAGAGGGTCACATAGGCGCTTCATACCCAAACCCAGTTGCATTTCTAGCAAGCCTTCCCCCACCCATGCTGTGTCATAAATATTCTGCCATCTCAGATCACAGTGGCTCTTTTTCCACTGTTGGCAGAAGCCCCCATGCATTCAGCTTCCCAGGCACACAAACAGGCCACCCACACAGCCTGCAGATCCCTCTGGGCCAGAATTCATGGGAGACAGACAGCTCGTCTTGCCCTGTGCTCTGATACACCCCCCTACCCCCCGCACCCCAAGCCATGTCCCCAGGAGGCAGTGGGTGACATATCAAAGAGCCTGGCGGAGGTGAGGAGCCAAGGATGGAGAAGGTAGATGTGGAAGGAGCTAATGGAGGAAAAGAAAAAGAAGTTGTGGCTGTCACTCAGACTCGGTGACCGTGGGCTGGGACTGATCGCTGCAGAAGGACAGGAGGCATCATCAGGTACGTGCAATGCCGCTGCTCACGGCAATTGGCCGTTGCTGACATGGTGTCTAAAGGTGGAAACAGCACCATGAGGCTGGCTCACCAGTCCATTCCATCCCCCAACCTGAGGTTAATGGGACGAGAAGGAACTCATGGTCTAATTTTGGCCTTGTATTAGAAGGTAAGCTAACAAATTAATTGCTTGATGCACTTGCAAAGCATGTTCACAAATTTCACCATAGACCATGCGCTGATACTAGTCATTAGCCTGGGCACGCATGGAAAAGAGCCAGTGGCCAGAACACTCACGGTAGGTTTCACAGACATCTCGAGAGAGGTAGTGACAGTAATTCTGCTGACAGCCTGCCTAAAGGCCATTGCAAAGACACTGCATAATGCCCATGCTCCGCTTGGCCTGAAGTTTTTGATGCAGGTCTTGTCCATGACACCTGAAAGCTAGACTGCAGACAAAAATCAGAATATTTAGAACCAGACATCCTCTTGCCAGGCCCAAGCCTGCTCCTTTAGGTTCTCTGAACGGTAACTAGTGATGAATGCACCAGGCCAGGTATGGCAGCTTGCATTCAGGACCTGCCTTCTGCCACCCGCTGCGTGTGCCTGTGGTACAACCCACTGCTCGGCTGCCCCGGCCAGCCCACCACCCTTCCCTGCCAGCCCCATGTAGAGCACACACTGTCACCCTGCCCTGCAGCCTTAGTGCTCTCCTCAACCCAATGAATCCCTGTCAGCACATGCAACCAGCTTATTTGCACCAATCTACTTGATTTTATTTGCTAAAAAAATATGTTTGTTTGTTTGTTTTTTCTCCAATACTTTCTAATCCAAGCTATCTAAACAGACCTGGACAATGATGACTGAGGTTTTAGCTGAGCGCAGGTCTCAAAGCAGCCGCTATGGCAAGAGCTGAGGATTCCACAGCTGTGGACTCCACCTGGGTGAGCCATCTGGGCCCAAGCGACCAGGCTCTGCGGCGCTGGGAGGCCTACACTGAGGTGTGGTTCTGCTGAAGGATGTGAAGACACAGTGACAAATCGACTTGCAACAGAATGCAAACTACTAACGCTGACTCTAGCTAGTGGCCATGTGTTTTGTCTGAAATCCTATAAGAACCTAAGAGTGACCCTGATTACAAGTATTATTTTTTGCGTTGTCATTGTTTCCATTGTAGTTTTGGGGGTTGTTTGATTTTTATATATTGGCATGAGAAGATGGCAATAGCATGGTCTTATGCATTTAATAGCCTTTTGTGGATGATATGTTTCATTTACATTATTTACATCTAGCACAAAGAATGTATTAATCATTCAGTGTGGCAAGAATTGAGTGTCAAAAAGCCTCTGGTAAGTATGAATTATAGATTGATCTGGATATATACATGTTTTGTCCTTATGAGCTGTGCTTTTAAGACTTGCCCTCAGTGGATTGTTCATCAATACAATCCTGATTCATGTCTGAACCAACTGAATCAACTATCAGTGCAGGTGTACACTCTGCTGCTGAAAGGGCATCTCGCCTTCAGCTCTGTGGTCCTGTTCTCCTCACTCCAGCAGCAGGGACAAGCCCTATTCAGGAATATATGCACTACCTGTACAGTGGCCATAGCCAAACACAACATGGCCACCAAAGTTCTCATTGCTTACCTCCTTGCTCTGGGCAGTGCAGCACTAAAGCTCATGTGCCAGCTACTGAGAGGTGAGCTGGTTCCATCACTTTCTGCTTAGAAGGTACAGGGGCTCTCCCAGACATGCCAGGTCCTGCCAGTGCGGTGGTCCCTGCAGCCTACCCAAGTGCAGGGGAAGATGGATGGTAGAAATTTTGCAGAGGTGGTAGATATTGCCTCTCAGAGAGGCAAGTTGCTGTCAGTCAGTCGTATCTTGCCCCTGTGTAAGGCAGAAGCTCTTCAGTTCCCGCTGAATTTGTAATTTCTCCATCTGCTGCCCTCCTGCGGGCTTGGTGACTCCCCCCAGCACTTGTCAGGCCACACTTGGAGTACTGCGTCCGCTTCAGGTCCCCACAATTCAAGAAAGACATGGACAGACTGGACAGGGTC
The DNA here is from genome assembly GCA_000699545.1 of Podiceps cristatus. Lineage (NCBI taxonomy): Eukaryota > Metazoa > Chordata > Aves > Podicipediformes > Podicipedidae > Podiceps > Podiceps cristatus. The sequence goes on along the minus strand of KL260068.1, from coordinate 43,614 downwards.
CCAAAGAAGGCCATGAAGATGATCAAAGGGCTGGAGAACCTGCCCTTTGAGGAATGACTGAAGGAGTTAGGTTTTTGCTCCCCAGAGAAGAGAAGGCTCAGGGTGGACTTCATCACAGTATTCCAGTACTTAAAGGGTGGCTTCAAAGAGGATGGAGGCTCTCTCTTCACAAGGAGCCATGAGGAGAAGACAAGGGACAACAGGGACAAGTGGCACCAGGAGAGGTTTCATCTCAACATAAGAAAGAAATTCTTTACAGTGAGAACAATCATTCACTGGAACAGCCTTCCCAGGGGAGTGGTAAGGTCCCTGTCATTGGAGGTTTTCAAGATGCCATGGGACAGGATGGTACATAATCTCATAAGCCCCCTTTCCCACAAAAGGTTTGATCAGATCTTTCAAGGTCCCTTCCAACCTAGGCTGTTCTATGACCCTGTGATTATTGTCCTGTACAAGGACAGCTTTTCCAGACAAATCTCTGCTGTCTTAATGATGGCATCATAACCATATATATTCATCTCCTGCTTCAACTTTGAGTATAACCATCTCCTGGGGTTACACATGTATTTTCTCACCAATGGTGAATGGTAAGGGAGTGTTGGCCAGGTGATATACAGCTGTCTGCTTCTGAGACTGTGGGACTGGTGAGAGCCACAGAGAAAGTAGCTCAGGAGCCCTTAAGAGAAGGCATTTTTCAAACCCATGAAACACACAGACTTTTATACATCAGGCGCTTGATACAGCTGAAAGTAATTGCTCCAGTGCTGAAAACCAAAATTGTTCTCTAGGGATGATAGTGTTCTTTAGTTAAAATCACAGGAAAATAAATAACTTTCTTTTCTAAAAGAAAGCCAAAAATGTCATTTAGAGCTGAGCAATCATTCTTAAAAGGCAGCACTTGTCTGACACGGCTACAGGAACAGCACTCTTCTCAGGAAGGAGCTTCTGTGGTTATTATTGTAATTCGTACAGGTCCAGCTGCCTTGCCAGCAGAACACGGAGCAGCTTTAATTGCAGCTTTAAACTAATGTGGTAGATACTTATGATAAGAACAGTGGTGTCAGCTGTGTCAGATGCTGTAAAAAACTCAAAACAATCAGCTATCAGATGGATCAAAAAAAAAAAGTTTCCTCTGAAAGTGCTGAGATAATTTAAGAAAAAAATTATAAAGAGCAAAACTAAATTTAAGCAAACCATTTCAATGACAAATTGCAGCTGGGGAAGTCTCCTGAGGTTGCAAAGAACATGTTTACATTGTCAGGTGCGTCAAAAGGAAGATGAGATGGAGATATTGTAATGGCAGGGGAGAAGCGGGGAAGATCCTTTCCCTCAGTTCTCTGCTCTTACAGCATCCCAGCAGTGCCATCTCCCACCCAACACGGCCAAGTGACATCCCCTGCCTGCCCTCTACCCCCTTAAACTTGCACTGGTGAGAACACTTGATTCTGCAGGAAGAGGGAAAATTAAATAGTCAGAAGCAGTAGAAATTACTTAATGGCTTTTCTGAGCCTGCTTCTAAAACAACAGGTCTGGTCGTACTTATGGGACATCGGCCGGACCTGGCTGTCCTGCTGCGCGGCCGTGCGGCGGGGGCAACACGCGGCCGAGCTTTGCTGTTGCATCATATCGCTCCGGCTCTCCCTGCCTTGGTGCTGGTGGGCTGGGGCTGGGATCGCCTCACTGTGCTGCTGATGCTGGCGGGAATAGCCGGTGTCCGGTGCAGGATTAGGGAGAGCGCAGCTCCGCAGGGAAATATGTCTTGTTCCTCTGTGTTTGTTGTGCAAAATGTTAAGGCTAATGTGTGTCGGGTGAAGGTGGAGCTAACCAATTTGGTTTAAATGATATATGCAATCATAATCCATGCTGAAGACTTAACACATTAAAAGGGACAGGTAAGGACATGATCAGACAGCCCTGTGCATTAATCTTAAATTTGAAAATAAACAATAACTCACCTCCTTTGTTGCTTCTGTATTTTTAGTGGTAAAATTAATATGAGGAAGTGGAAAAAAATGAAATAAGCTGATCACTTAGTGCCATGCATTAAATGTTGTCATTCGAGAGTGTTGTACACAGAAGACAGCAAATATTGTAGATATGTCAGAGATGATTCAATGTAACTGAAATAACTTGAGAACATAAGCTCTCCTTCACCGCTGACAGAACAGCTAGACGTGTTTGATTTAGTTCATGCTGCTGTGCTATGTCGCTCTGCTTTGTAAGTCCACACTTTTTTCTGTTAACTCCTCAATTCAACCTTACAATTGGGAATTCAGATAACACAGCCCTCCACTTCTGATCTTAGTTGAATACCAATGCCATAATTTTATGCTTCCGTACTTTCTCTACTCCCTGACCTTTCATGTTTCTTGAGGGACATCTCATTTCCTCTAGCTTTCAAACACCTTAACACTTATTTCTTCATATTGGTGATACAATTAAGTACACATCCTTAATTGAGTTACAAGCAAATACATAGAATAATAACACGGTGTTTATCTTTGTCAACCCTAGACAGGTAATTAAATAGTCTCCTTCACACTCTTCTAGGCAAACAACCCTTTAAACTGATATGCCACCTTTACATAATGTCAATAGACTGTCTTCTCCTTGTCTCTGTTTAGATGGGCTTGTGTATTCAACAGAAAATGCAAATTTGCCTTACTCAAGACCCATCTGGACATGAACCTAATACTCCTATTAGTCTAGTTGCTCTGGTTCAGAGTATACTGAAGTAGAGTAAAAAGTTAGTTCTTTGCTAGACCTGACAGAACACGATTCCAGAGGTCAAACCATGGATGCAAAGTCTGTTCACAGTTTTAGTGCAATACTTCCTGATTGGAAGTGCTTGGATTAAGCATGTATACCAGCTAAGCAGAGCAGCAGATCGTCACTTACATTAAACTGATGTGGCTCTATTAAAACTCAAAGCAGCTGATTTCCATCAGCTGATCTGCCACCGTGTCTTGTCCCTTTGCCCTTCAGAAGAGGAGGAAACCCTCTGGTGTTCAGCACGGTACTTACCTCCAAAGGCTCTGTTGGTGAGTGGCTGAATTTCAAAACACTTATGTAAGGCTGTTGAAGGGGAATGGTCACATGCCAAAGGCTCCAAAGTGCAGTCAGTTTGGATTTTGTAATCAACATGCCACTGGCCGAGCCTTCAACACGACCTGGAATACACAGACACGCCGAGGTCTAGCTTTGATTTGTGCTTCTGTCTGCTATGTGTCATCCCGCTACTGCTCCCCCCGGGGCAGGGGGATCGGTACTTCTCCTGCTACCTTTTTGATAGCGTTGTGTTCTCTCTCATCATTTTCCACTATAGGCCCCAGGGATCTTAATACCTCTGAATTTAAAAGACATCCACATGCAGCACAGACTACACAGCCCTTTTGGCCGTAGGAACAGCCATTTTCCTTTTTACAGCTTATGGTTTCTGATGAAATCCAGTTACAAACATTAGGATGCACTTCAATCAAGTGTTGTGTGGATTATGGATCCCATTGTAAACTAGCCAGCTCATAGCAAGAAATGCTAGGAACATTTGCACTGAAATCACCCTATCCTATTTTCTGCGGAATTGCTTCTACACATATATCATTGCTGTGCTATACAGGATAAAATATGTAGAGCATAAATATTGACATTTATATTGTCCATACTTGTACATGCTAAAGAAATCATTATTTTTTTAAAGGCTTTCAATAAAGATGGCTGTTGGAAGGTTAAGAGAGGGAACAAACATCTTAGCAGCACCACACAGTATTTCTGTTTCCTTGGAGATTCCTTTTAATGTAGAAATAAGTAAGAAAAGCTAACTGTTCAGAGCGACGTGCTTTTTTTAACTCAGTCTTTTAGACAGAAAAGGAGTATGATTATGTCAGTGTCTTACCCTGACAGTGATGTTACGTAGCCTCATGCCAGTGATACTTGGCATTTAAATACTTCCTTGGAGAATATGCACTTATTTGTAATTGAAATCCATGTAATGAATAATAATTTCCTATTGAAATTGTCATTCATTTATTATACATTAATATTTCTCCTTGATAAAAGGAGTTTGGGAGAATTTTCAAATACTCAGGCAGAAAAACACTCACAAAGCCACACAGCCAAGCTGATCCGTGTGCCTTGCATATACCGTAACATAAAACACTTGGGTGCCCAAGGACATGTCCAGATGCCAAGCATCTCTTCTCGGAGTAAGTAAATCCCTTGTTTCAGATGTAAATCTGCATCCCAAAGTCAAGCAGAAAATTTCCAGAAATGAGATAACAACAAGATCTTGATAGCCCATGTGCTGGAGCAGTAGGCAGCCAGGCCAAGGGAGTACCAAAAGAGAAGAAAGGAGCAGAGATTAATGTCATCAGGCCAGTCACCAGGCACCGCACGTGAACTCCAGAAGGAGCCAGTAAAAGCAAGCAATGGGAATAGAAAGAGGTCAGGATGGTAATGAGGAAGGGAGGAAGAGGTTCGCCGGGGTACGCTGGCTAAGCAAGGGGAAGTGCTGGAGGAGAAGACAAGGACTCAAAAATGCTGCTGCAGCCATAAAAGGAGCAAATGGGGCTGAGCCTGCGTCGTGGTTTAACCCCAGACGGTGACTGAATACCACGCAGCCGCTCGCTCACTGCCCCCATCCCCGGTGGGGTTGAGAGAAGAATTGGAGAGAAAGAAAAACTCATGGCTCATGGGTTGAGATAAAAGCAGTTCACCAGGACAGCAAAGAAAAAGATAAAAATACATTCATAATTGTTATTATTATTACAATATCTAAGGATAATAGAACATGTAAAATGAACGATGCAGTTTCTCATCACCCAACAACCGATACAGCCCGTCCCAACAGCAGCCAGGGAGCAGGGAAATTCCCCTACAGCCATCCCAGAACAGTGAGCTCCAGAGAGAGTCAGTGAGGGAACCAACAGCTGAATGAACAAACAAACAGACCCGAACGAATGAACAAACAAACAAAAAATAAGGGAACAATAAGGGAACATGAACAGAACACAAATTGAACAAAAAGGAACCAGAGGAAAGGGGGGCAATCGCCAGGCGTGACTTACCCCGGCCATGCCGTCTATGGCATGGAATACTCTCTTTGGCCAGTTTGGATCAACTGTCCTGGCTGTGCCCTCCCAAGTGTTTGCACCTGCACATCAGCAAAGCTCAGGAAACTGTAAAATGTCGTTGATCGTTCAGCAGCAACCAACACCAGCAGCGTGCTGGCACCACTTTTCACACACTAAATCCAAAACACAGGAGCTGCTGGAGACAAAACTAGCTCCATCCCAGCCTAAACCAGGACAGCCCGAGAGCTAGGAACTGAAGCGGGGAGGAAAAGCAACACCAGATGCAGTCAGGCTTGCCCCAGCCTCCCGCGTGGCACTGACTGAAAATGATACATGATATGATCTGTCCTTGCAGGCTGTTAGCGTGATGGATATGGAACCTTTTTTTCTTTCTTTATGACATTCTTCCACTCTTGCTCAGGACAGAGCACAGTGAATCCTTGTTCACTGAGAACTAGGACTACCTGAGACCTGATGGAAACAAGTATTTAGGCCACCATTTCTAGTGTGTCCAACACACTTGCAGCACAGGCAAATAATTCTGAGCTGAGAAAGTTGGTACCTGAACCAAAGTCTAAGTGTCCAGATGCTAAAATTTACAATTATAATTTTCCCGTTTGACCTGTGTTTCCGTCCTTTTTTTAATGAAGACATTGTTCAAATTGTTCAGTTGTTTGGGACAAAAAATTGCTGTGCAGCGTCTATCACTGATCACAGTGAATCCTGTAAAGAAAATTAAAAGTAGAAATTACCAGTGTGAAGTAACATGCAACGTGAACCGAAGCATGTTACTGCAGATCTCATCAGTAGGAAACCATAGGAAATGGATTTGCCAGACTACCTTAAAAATGAATGCTGTATTCTGAAATAGTTATTTTCAAGAGAAATAATTTTCAGTAGAGGGAGCTGCAGGACCAAGTCAGACTTAAAACACGGAATAGCAGTTACTGCAGTAAAGTGGATAAAAAAGCATTTGCATTAATATGCAGAATTGTTAAACAGTGTACCAGAGAGTTTAATATCATAAAATAATCTAAACTTTAGAACTCTCTGCTGCAGCTTAGGGTGTGGAGAAACCAAGTGACATGTATATAAGTGACATGTAAAAGCACTGTTTGACATTTAACTGAAAAATAATTTTCTCTTTTCCTGGATTACAGGCATTGATTTGTCATACAAAGACTCCAAGACCAAAACAAAGCTATATTTCTTTCCTTATTGAAAGTTAGCGGCAATATTTGCAATATGGTAACTGTAGACTGCAGGTTGAGAGATTCAATCAACGTGCACATCTGAGGGCAACAGGCAGTCATCTGTTCCGTCTCCATCTTGTTGTATTTGTATGGAAAATAATCTGCTTCTCCCCAAAGGCAAATCTTGTGTGTGCAATTTTCTCTGGATGTGTCATTTTCAAGGGTTATCCTTTAGACTCCACATGCACTGAGCCTTTTTTCTCTCGAGGCTGCTCTACCAACGTAGGGCAGTTAGCGACATTTGAAACACTGCCGTTTATAGATATTTAGCGTCCCTCAGCGTTAGTGACCCTTCTCTGTACTCACACCACTGTGTCGGCAGTGTCAGCCAAGACTGAAAAACAAGACCTTGACAGGTACCTGAACAAAGGAAAATGAGGTTACAATAAAATATCCAATGTTATTTACAGGTCTCAGGCTACATCCAAAACATCTCTGAGATTTTTTATTTAGAGTTAAGCACCTCCTCCAGCAGACCTACATGAAGAGTCCTTGAAAATATACCTTTGTCACAATTATTTTGTCATGTCAAATTACTCCTAAATACAATCACAAATACACTGTAATACTAGCACCACTAGAGCTGCTCTTCAGTCTCTCCTGACAGCTGCTTTGTGTCAGTGGGCCCCTCCATGCCACATCCATCTCACCTGGCAAGTCACACAAACCCAAAGGACAAGACTCTGCACCTCCATCTGAACCATTCTGCACTACATAGACCCTGCTGCCCTCTATAAAAGTTCCCAACGTGGTAACCTCTCAGTGTTGATATTCTTCCTGCTCATCAATAGGTTGCAACAGGCAAGAACTCATGTGAGGAAAGAAGGGCAAAGGAGAAAACAGGAGGCTGTGGAGAGCTTTAGGCAGGAGAGCCACCACACTAAGTGCCCCAGTGCATCTCAGGAGTCCTGCTGCCTTAGCCATGCTTTTAAGCAAGGAAAGATAGCTAAGTTGCTGGAGGCCACCACTCACAAGATCGGGCTTGCTACGTATTAGAGATCTGGGACTCACATGAGGACTTTTCAATCTTCCTGGCACAGCATAACCACTGACATGTTGATTTTTAGATCTTTGGCCAAGAGCTACCGTAAGGACACGTTCCTGTGCAACCTGCTCTAGGTGACACTGCTCTAGCAGGGGGTTGGACTAGATGGTCTCCAGAGGTCCCTTCCAACCCCTGCCATTCTGTGATTTTATGATTCTATAGTAAGATCTGGTGTTCCAGTGCACTTGTTTCGAGACCCTCATCCTCAACTGAGTGGGCATTGCCTTCAGTGAGCTGGCTGTGCTCAGCCCCTGCAACTCTGTTGCACAGCACTTCAGTCAGCAAGTCATCATAAACATCACTAATGTGATCTCTGTCTCTCCTCTCTGTTGGTTGTTGCTCCCAGTGTCACTTCTGTGCTCTGGAGGCACAGCCGGACTTGTGCCAGAGCCATTGATGAGATGCACATCCTAACCTAAGGTTCTTTGCAAGGCAAACTCCACATCAGTGCTCCTGATGACTGCAGGCCGCTCCTGCTCGTCAGTGTTGGCTGCACAGACGTGGAGGATACCCACATCTTTCTCCTGGTACAGGAGAGACAGCAACTGCATGGCCATCAACAACACATCCCCTTTGTTAAAATATCTGTGGCCTTAGCTCAAAGATAACGACAACCTCGTTTCCTGATGGATGCCTTCTGATTGCACCTTCACATGGCCCGAACTATTGGTACAGTTCAATGTCCGTAGAAAGGGCGCTGTAGTGGTCACCGTGACCTGATGTGTGCTTCCCAGTTTTTACAAAGACACTAGAGATGTCCTCCTACCTACGTTAAAACCAGAATAACTGTAGTTTCGTTCAGCCACACTGCCTTGCCCCAAGAGCGTAGGGATGCATTTGCCACTCCCCAGGAAGAGCTGGTCATCACCACTGAGGGATGTACGCTATGTCCTGGGACTGAAGGGTATGAAAATACAGCTATTTGTGCTTTTGAAAGGGGGTAGCATTCATCTCCTTAGCCCCCACCTATGCTGAGCAGAAGAAGGGGCTCTGGTACTCAACAGCCTTTGTTGGAAGGCAGAAATCAGAAACCCTGGTAGAAATGAGTATCAGTCGTCTCTCACTCTCCTTGCCTGTGTAATGTAAGGTGCATTGTGTCAGGTTCTTTCAGTAAGGGACGGGGTGAATCAACAACCCTTTTCTCACCTCCTTTTTCCTCTTTTAGCTCCAAACAAAAAACTGAGCACAGTCTACTTTGCTATTTTTTTTTTCACAGCAGTGTCACAGGACACGTTTATCAGAGACCAGCAAATGAAGGCAGGACAGCCAGCAATGGCCTTCAGTCCCAAAACTCGAGCAATTTGCACAGCTGCAGTGCACTGTTTGGTTGAATGAGAGGGCGAGTTTGGACTGCTGAGTCTGCACAGGCACAGACCTTTTCGTATTCCAGCTCATCTCATCCCTCTTCAGCACCAGTCCATCCAGAGGAAGCGTTACTGCCCGCTATTCCCACTGTACCAGCCTCAGGATGGACTCCTCTGAACACAGACAGCAGCAGGCCTGCGCTTCCTCCCCGCCTCACCTTCCTCCACCGAGTCTGTAAACTCTTTTATGAAGGAAAAAAATACAGATACTTCTGTTAGCTCAAAGCTTTGCCTACACACAGAGGAGAACAAACAACACAATCTGCTGTTCTGGTGAGAGAGTACGCCTATGTTTACTCTTCCCTGATCCTGCTACCAATGTGTTGAGGATTTTCTGAAAGCCTTTACTAGGAAATTGCAACAACAGCAATGCCTAGGTGTTAAGGTTTTGCCTGTTTTCCCTAGAAAATTCCAGCATTATAAGTTGAAATGGAAATGGGAGGCTCCAGCCACCTGAGAGCTACTTATTTTACTGGGTTGATTCAGCAGTGCAGTTATTTATCTGACAGGTATTGCTGAGGGGCAATATCTACTCTAAATGCCTCTGTCAGAGCTTTAGACAGCATTCTGTAAGAACATGATATCTAGAAACTAACAGTATCTGACTTGATTGAGGACTTTATGCAGATACTCATTCTTTTCTTGGAGCAACCCTGTCAATACCAGCTCTCTTTCTCTAGAGTCACTTCTTTGGTGGTAAACAGAAATCAGCTTTGAGCAGTTTTTCTTGGTATCGATATGTGCTCAAATATCGTGTTTTTTTCCTTCTCTGTCTGAATATTAATACTGTTTACGCAAAGAACAGAAGACTGAGAGGGAACACAATAGCACAGGTAGAAAGTATCCCTGAAGGGAACGAGCCGTTCTCTGAGCCCACCGAGGCCAGAGCAAGCACGCACAGCAAGGGAGATTCAGTTAAACAAGTAACCAAAGTGTCCTAACTACACAAATCTTTAAGCAATCTGTTCGGATGGGTAAACTGCTTTGCAGAATGTACATCACTGAAAGCTTGAAGGAGCAGGTTACACAGCTACCAGGAACAGGATACATATTTCTGAATGCAATAATTTTCTGAAGGAACTTTCCCTGATGTGACAAGGTCTACGGGACAGACCCTTAGCTGGTGCAAATTGCTATCCCACCACCCGAACCTCAGCAGCATTGAAGTACTAACCTAGCATTTCTTCTTGCTGCCCAGTCTCTCCTTTCCTAAAATACAGTTGCTAAATATTGAGATAAAAATTAAATTCAGCAGATTAAATTCAACAGCCATTTCAGAATACCACACAGTGCTACAAGAAGCTGCTTTCACAATTCTCCTTTAAGACCTCTTCTAGCGACGATGCTGTTTTGCTGAAGTTTGTGAGCAGAGATAAAGAGCATGACACATTTTTTTAAAAAAATACGTCTACACAACAGTAATAAAGCTTTTACTTTATCTACCACTTGTAGTCTAGCAATCTACTCAAACCTTTAGTGCCAGCTTTACTGTGCAGTTAAAGTAAATGACTGGGCAATGCTTTCCAGCAAAATAAACAAACAAAAATTTCTATATTTTGTTTTGCTATTTTTTATTTTTCTTCTTTTTAAAATTTGTTTTGCAGTTGTTCTCTTTCATCCTTTCCAGGATTTTGTCTCCATGGATTTTTTTAATTTGCATCTTCCATTACTCAGTATTTTCCCTTTATGAATAATTATTTTTCCCCTTCAATTTTTTTTTCTTACTCTACACTATTGAAGTCTTCTCTACGTACAAAAAGAGAAAAATCCTATTCATTTTATTTATTGCTGGAGGATTCCTATGAAATAAAGCACAAAACTGCACTCTAGGTGAAACAGCTACCAACAAGGGCAAGTCACCCTTTCGGGCATGTAAGTCTTAAAGGAACAAACACCTTTTGAAGACAACCTCTTGTTGGCAATTTCAGTAGGTACATGTTTGGAATTATTTCTAAACAGTAGGAAATGGAACCAAAAAAAAAAAGTTAATCCTCTTATTGCAGAGGATTTGAAAGGCACGACTGCAGAGTGAATGCCCCCCCCCCGACCCGTTCTAATTAACAGGACTAGTCACACATTAATTAAGAACACGCAGAAGCCTTTGCACGATGTACATCGTGCGCACATCCGTGGGAAAGACAGAAGTCTGGAGAGACTGTCTCTTCATTATGGACAGAATTCATTTACTGCAACTTAAACACCAGTTAGAATCTATTAAATTTACTTAACTATCCTGTTGAAAATTTGAAATAAGAACAACGTGACTAATGAGAATAAAAATGATTAATTCCTATTACTCATTTACTTCATAGGGATTAAGGCAGGAGTTACAGAGAAGTAATACTTGAATTGCAAGACAGGGGTGTTCAGAGAAATTTCTGATTCTATGTGCCACCTTCCTGTTCATGAATAACCATCATTTTTTAGTAAGAATCCACCAAGTACCCACACAGCCCCTCTGTCCCTCCTTCTACTCAGCAGGACAGGGGGAGAAACTATGCTGAAAACCTCACGGGTCAAGATAAGGACAAGAAGATCACTCAGCAATTGCAGTAAGGCAAGACAGACTCAACTTGGGGAAGATTAATTTATCACCAGTTAATATCAGAGTAGGACAGACAAATATTAAAACAACAAACCAAAACCAAACAAAAAGAAAACAAACAAAAACCCAACAAACCACGAACACCTAAATCCACCTCCTCCCCAGGTCCATCTTTGCTTCTGACACTTCTACCTCCTCCCTCCACTTCGAGCTGCACAGGGGGACGGGAAATGGAGGTTGTGGTCCCCCATGGGCCACAGCTCCTGCCAGGAAACCTGTTCCTGCATGCTCTCCTCTCCTGCCAGGACACTTGCTCCAGCACCAGCTCTCCGGGGGCTGCAGGAGATCTGCTCCACCACGGACCCCCATGTGCTGCAGGGGCAGAGCCTGCCCCACCCAGGCTCCATAGGCTCTCCATAGGCTTCTCTGCTCTGGTGCTTGGAGCACTTCCTCCTCCTCTTTCAGTGACCTTGGAGTCTGCAGGGCTGTTTCTCTCTTCCCTCCGCCCCGACTCCTCTCTCACAGCTTTTTTTTTTTTACCCATTCTTAAATAAATGTCATCACAGAAGTGCTACCACCATTGCTCACGGGCAGAGCTTCGGCCGGCAGCAGGTCCAACAGCTGGAGCTGTCTCAGTCCAAGATGGGGGCAGCTTCTGGCATCTCCTCACAGAAGCCACCGCTGCAGCACCCCCAGCTACCAGCACCTTGCCACGCAAACCCCACACACTTCAAAAGGCAGAAGCCTCTGAAGGGCTGAAAAGCACATTCCCCTACTGTGCCCACTGTTCACCTACAACAAACATCTTTTATTTCTTGTTAGAATATGTACTGAATCTGTAGTAATTATTGCAATGAAATTCTAAAAAATCCATCTATTTACTATATACTATTTAGCATATCTCTTTCATGCTGCTTAGAATGCTAGCTTTGACTTTTTGTAGTTTAGATTTTTCCATAACAAGTAACTCTAAATACTTACATTATAACTAAGTTTCTTCTCCCCCCTTCAATCTTTAGTTTATCTTAGTAGAGTTGCTTGGTTTTAGTAGAAGTCCAGCTTCACTAGTTGCTCTTCTTCATTCTCAGTGTTTGTCCACACTCACACTTGCTACAAAGCTGTGATCAGCCCAAAGGGAAGCTTCTGAATTATTTCTCCAACCTGATTTAACCACGTTGGCTACACTGAGCCCATTAACTTTGCTTGGTAAAAATCTGACAAGATATTTTATTCAAATCCTGTTGTGAAAAGAAGAAAAAAACACTGTATTGCAGTATGACATATTTTTATTTTTTCAATGAAATGCCCTAGCATCAGAAAACATTTTCTAATCTTGAAGCCAGCAAGATTGGTAAAAAAAAAGAAAAATTGAACTTGGTTTTTCTATACATGATTTCCATACTGAGACTACGTTCGGAGAAAATGACCCTAGAATTAAAATGTAAGCAGACATTATTTACACAGCTCTCTTCTTAAAAATAAACTGGACATGTCATACAACTCACGTATGATGCTTTGTTAGCATAATATGCTACAAATAGAATTATTCAAATGCAACTACGCAGCTTTTCTATTATCTAAGAGCTTGCCATTTTATTACGTTGCAACACCTTTGCTACTTACTTCACACTTCATTACCATACTACAGAACAATCCTTTCTCCGTTTCCAGCAGCTCGCTTCTCGGAAAGGGGGCCTTCACTGTGGCCTGCTTTGGAAACACCAAGCACTCCGTTTCAATGAAAAATATTCAAAGCATTTAAATATACATTCACAATGAGATTAAGCCTCCATTTTTCAAGTAAGGGTCTCCTGACTTGCTAATAAACGAATGGAAAGAGCTGGTTAGTATTTATTCCATTCTCATTTATGAGAAGGTGATCTGGACAGCTGTAATGCCTCATAAATGCCCTCATTTACTGGTGAGCTGAGTGTGCACCATCAAAGAATTACAGTAACTTGAAGTCTGGGTTCTCTCACAACATTCATGGATAGACCAAAATAACCGTAGAACTTTTTAAACAAATGACACTTTCAAAAAATTATGCAGTTCTGCAAATGCAAATATCTCATTTTCAATGAGGTTCTTAGGTCAAAAGTACTATTTCACTTATTAAATATGGCTTTAAAAATACAGTATACATAACGCTTATGCTACAAATGTCTGAAAAAACATCTGCTCAATCAACATTTAAACTCATTGCATTAATAAGGAAAGTAAACAGCAGCGCTTTTGGAAAAGTGTTCAAGTATTTGCTGCAATACTATATAACAAAAATCAGATCCTAAGCTTTGTAGGACTGTACTTTAAGCAAATATAATTTGCAAGTGCTTTTTGTCATATAGAGCGGTATGAATAATACTTTGTAGCAAAGACATAGCACAGCATTTTGATATTACACAAAACTGGAATGTAAATAATTTCAACAGGAAAAAAAATCAGCCATTTATAACAATTTTCAAGTGCTTCAGTAATAAACTGACCAATCATCAAGACTCACACAGAGCAAATACATGAGAGACAGGAAACTAATACAAGCTGAATGACAGAAGTGCCAATAAATGTACACGAATAGAGAATCATTAGCTGTTCAGACACAAAAAACCCTCAGATGAAATGAGTTTTAAAGAGAACTACACACTTAAAAGATAGAAGAGAGCAGGGGCTAACTTCTGATCCTCAAACAGGAATAAACATGTGCCTGAGAAACAAAATTTAGCCCTAAGCCTACACACAGAATGTGTGTCACAATACGCAAATCCATACACAACTTAGACACTCCATAGCTATACACGATAGTCTAACATTTTTTTTGCTATAAAAAAAAAATCAGCAGTGAATTCATGATTTATCAGATGCCAGTTTCTTCCCTTGACTTCACAAATTATTTTGTTTCATAGTTAGTTAAATAAACATCATTAAAAAAACCCTTTCAATCATCAAATCACATTTTTAAACTAAACATTCCAAAATCTTATTTTTCAAAGACATTTTAACATACACAGTAGAATCTCCAAAGAATTCTGTACTGGAGAGAGAAGCTTTTCATATGTTAATTTTACATATTAAAAAATTAAAACTTGCTGGTGTTTCAGAAGATAGTTATATTTTCCTTTGCCTGTGCCTTCCTGGTATTATAAGTACCCCCATGAGTTGCTTGCAAGACATTTCAGTTGCAGTATGTGGTATTTGGTATCATCCAAACAGTCATAACCCTTTATAATTCCAAAAAGCATCATGCAAGGAAGCCTTTATCAATATATAGGCTAAGGTATGATCTGTATACCAATGTGCTTTTAGTTTTCAAAGTATTTCTAAACTCTTATTGTTATTACTTAAAGCCAGGAATGTGTGTTTGAATTGCATTGATAAGTTGCAAGGTATAGCCAGAATTGCAAAACGAAAGATTTTACAAAAAAAACGATGGAATGACAAAACTGTTGTCCAGCATCTAAGTCACATGCAACTACGTAACACTCCCAGCAGAAAATGTCTTCTCAGATGCTGAAAATGTCTTGATATCTTGGTTTGATGACAACATAAAGTCCCATGTTTTATAACATTTAGATATTATTGCAATGCAACTGCTAAATTAGCTCTCTAGAAAAGCACAGAGAATTTATTGTGAATACACGTCTATATGCCAAGCCTCTTCTCTAACATAACTTAGATTACATTGCTCCAAGATACATTTTAATGATGACATTTAACAAAAAAGAGACAATGCAATGTCTAAAATTATAATGAAGCCATAAAAAAAAAAATCTAAAATTTTAAAATACTTGTCAATTTGACTAAAATGCATATTTACTCAATTTCCTTGAGCTTTTATTTTTTCTTTTCCCCATTGGAGGAACAGTGTCTATAGTAATTGTTCAATGCTACTCTGGCTGTGGGTAGCTTCATCTTTACAGTTTTCCTCGATTCCTCTTGCAAATAGTTTCATTAACTGGCAGTGAACCCTGAAAAATATGGAAATCAGTTAATAATAGAGTACTACATATTTAATTCTAATAATCCATGAATTTGTCCAACTGCTTGAAGAGTTCCTTGCTCCAGACTACAGAAACTGCACTCCCATTCTTGATACAATCTCCCCTGCGAAGAAGGCTGGATGCTTTCATGTATCTATCACTCCTGTTACTCCTCTTTTCCACACAAGAAGTTTTATGGGGCACTTAGATGAGCTATTTTATACAATATATAATACTTACAAAAATCACTTTGAACTGCTAAGTCATTATGTTTTAATGGAACACACTTGAATGTAAATATTTTTTATTGTCTTTTTGGTTCCCTTTGTTCTAAAAACAAACAAAAGCAACCAGCCAAAAAAACCCAACTCAAACAAAAAAGAAAAGAGCCCTTCAAACTTTAAACACCTCTATTCCATTCTAATTTGATTATTTGCACAACTGCAAACTTCTTTCTCCATAAGCCAAGGCTGGAGGTAAGACACTGTGCTGTGCGTCAAAAAAACCACAAAGTATGGGACATACTCAATATTTCTGTAAGACAAATATGTTTACTTAGGCTTAACAGGAAAAGCTAGTGCTCAGAGTAATGAGATACTCCACTCATTTAAACAGAACCCTCCCAACACCACCTTCACCTTCAGCACTTCAAGCACATAATATCAGTTCTTAAGAAGTAAGCAGGACTTCAAAGGTAGGGATATCCATCTATCTCAGAGTGATCATTTACAATATACATGGCTGGAATATTCTCTGTAAAGGACTCAAAAATGTAACAAAAAGATTTAAATTTATGGCCAGAGGACTCAAACGGAGGTGCCTTTTTGGGATGTTTTTATAAACATCTTTAAAAATCAGGGAAAAGACTTAATATGTTCTTTGCTAGATAGAAAAATTGATGCTTACGTCACTTCAATTGCTGAACTCTCCAGAGTTTCTCCATCACAGTTCCAGGTGCTGTTAGGAATATTACAGCAACAGGCTGGATGATCTCTGCAGAACTGGCCAAAACGTTTCTTTCCTATGTCTGTGACATTGCTTTCATTGTCTTCTGAAAGCTTTGATGTAAATTGAAAACTCTTCACCCGATAAACATCCACAAATGAGAAGTCAAACTACAAAGAAAAATAATAAAGCAAAGCGGGCAATTACAATTAAATACATGTGAAGTGTAAGGCAACTCAGCATGCAACATGTCATATTCAAGAAAGTTTGTCCACTCCAATTTTCTTGAGCAGCTTACCCAAGGCATAGAGTGAATTTCGATTAAAAAACTGTACAACTCAGAAAAAATAAAGCAAAAATGGAGCCTTACTTTTCAATGGTCCTTTTTGAGTAGCTGCAATACTGCCACTTTATCGGGCAACAGGTTCTGAGATGAGGAAATGGTATATAAAAAACCCTATAAAAACTATTATAACATGGAATCAAAGTCAAAAAGATTTGGATTGGATCTCTGTACCATCCTCAGGACCTGTTCAACTACAGTCCTTAAAAACATGGGCTTTTCTGAAAGCCACCTGCTTCTGCATTTGGAACAATGCCTATGAAGGGGAGGATTCCATAGCAGTGTGATCGCATCACAGAGCTGGGTGTATACGAAAACAGGAATAGAGGGCAATATTATTACATTCCAACAAAATTAAAAAATCATTTTAACTAGTTCATTCAGCTAGAAAAAGCAGGAGATGGCTCTTATTTGATTTATACTACAATATTGTAGAAATGCTTTAAAATAGGCTTTGTAAGTTAAAGGAATAATCAATTAGAGGGTGCTCGCACCTGCCCTGAAAGCAACTTAACTGATATGGACTTAAACATTTAGTAAGCTGTAATAAATACAGACATGTCATTTAGCAAAGACAATCGAGTGTGTCTGTGTGTGCCTATGGGAAGGGGATGGCAAGGAAGCAAGAGTCAACAAAGAAACAGTTTACCCATAAACCAATCTGTATTAATGTACAGTCACCCTTTTCTTTTCACATTTTAAGTTTTCAAAGAGGGTTTTTCACTATTATGGTAGACACTATCCTGAGGTGAGAACATAGGTGCAACTCTGCACTTAATCTACACTGCCAAACCAACATATCCCAGAGAGAAACAGTGGGGAAGCGCTGGAACGACCACAGTGGCAATCACAAAACGCATCAGAGTTGAAGGGACCTCTAGGTGTTGAATTCCTTCGGCTTTTAACCACAAACAAACTATGAAGTTGTCAAACTTGGAAGCGGTGTCTCATGGCTACAAGGCTCACTGAGCAGTGTGCTAGTCCAAACAGCTTAGCTGCAAAAACCATTATCCACAGCCGCACAGAGCCACCCACGAATGCTCTTGTGTCCCCAGTCTAAGCAGAATGTAGCCTCTGGATAAACATTGAAGCCAGTTTGAAAGATATCCAGGGAAGGCTTCAAATAATCAAAAATATCAAGGAAATAGTGAGAGTGAGCAGGAAGTGAAGGGAAGAAGAGGAGACCAAGAATAGCAGGAAGGAGGAATACAGGCACAAACACGATGTCCCAGGGAATGGTAACAAGGAAATACAGGAAAGAGCATCTATAGTAATTCTTCTACAGAGGAGGAAGAATAGCATCATAAACAAGTGAGATTTATTTTTGCTTTTATAACTAGATATGACATTACTCCATTGTCCAGATAATTTCCAGAACATGTTAATAATATCAGGTTGTGACAAATATTAAATGTGTGTATTCACAGCTGTAGCTCTGGTTTCAACAGATACTACAATCCAAACCAGTGATGAATCTTCCCTTATAGTTTATTCTGACAGCTACAACATTGCAAGGAATAATTTTGAAGCTGAATGCATAAAGCTCATATCCTGATCACATATATGCAGTAAAATTCTGCTACAAGTCTGCAGTTTAGAATCAAACTGCAGTTCTGGTAACTTTCTTCTGAAACACATTTTTACAGAGTTTACAAAAAGTGATTTATTATTCGTCACTATGTCTTCTACCGCAGATACTTCATATTGCCGTGAGCAGTTTTTCATGACAAATACCTGGGGGCACAATTGTGATAAAATCACTTCAAATATTGTCCCAACAGCAAATGTATGGAAAGTGTTATGAAACAGAACTTAATTGGCAAAAGCGGAAGTTTGTTAGAATGCTATGACCAAAGACTTGACTTATATGAAATGATTTTTTCTTTAAAGGTACACATGCTGAGATTATGTCACCCAAAATGTATAAACTTTTTTTTTTTAATTTAAAAAAAAAAAATAAACCAAACTGCTTTGTAGACTGACTCTGGAGAATTCACTGTCAAAGGGAATACACACCTGATCATCTTGGTTTGTATGTCTGACAAGATACCGTAGAAAATCAAATCTGGAGCATTTACGAACTAGAATGAGGTCAGCTGAACCATCTGCCAAATGAGCTGCTGGTGAAAGACCTTTTGGGCTTCGTGGACATGCACAGCTCATATTTACTGCATTGATGGCTAGAAATTTCCCTTTAATAACCTTCCATTCTTCTTCTTCTGAAATACATCAATAAAGACATGGAGATAGGTTATTATTTGCTCAACTAACAAGAACACTAAAAAGCAATCATTCTTGACAACTTAAAAGTTTTTACTGGGCATATTCATGCACTGTCAAATATTAAAATAAACTGCATTAAAAAAAAAATCGATTTTTCATACACTAACAGAGAAAGTTGCTTTCTCCCTTCACAGACTGTGATTATCTACTGAAACTGCTCTCCATTTCTGACATATGCATGCCAAATTCTGGATCAATGCTATTTGGGTAAACCCACAAAGCCTTAGGCAGGGAAAAGAGAGAGGCAAGTTACAAGTCTTGCAGTGCAAAAGTTCAGGGGGATTTTTAACTTTTTCAAAATTTTATTCTTGCTCTTCAACATGTTAAATCTTAAATAAACAATGATGCAAAGAGAGCGGTTTAGTATTTGGTTTCTAAATCAATATTCCTTTTCTGCCCCAATGCCACAAGTTATATTAAAAAAAAAAAAATAAAAAAGACAAAAAGGGAAGAGATGACTCAGGGTTCAGCAAGGACCAGCAGACCAGATCAGGAGTCTGCTTTCACCCCACCCCCAAATGTCTGAAGATGAATGCTATTACCAAAGTTGAACTTTCCTGCACATAAATCTTCAAAGATAACTGGAAAACAATACAAAAGTCTGTTTTCAACAATGTGAAACTGTTCTGTTAGAGATTAGACTTAGACTGAGCTTAAATGTGTGATGGCATCAATACTAAAGAGCAGAGGAATTTTCTGGAACAAAAACACTGGCAGGCACCGCACAGAGTTGTCATCTAAGCTGTATTTTTCTGAATATGGAGAAAAATAGATTAAAATAATACATTTTTAGATTACACATAATCACCTTCCTCAGTACAATAAGAAAAAAGCCACAAAGCAGCCGTAACACTCCTTTTCTCCTCCCAGTATAAGTGGACTCAGATATATCAAAGGAACAACTCCACAGAAGTAACGATTGCAGAATAGTCTATGGAGATACACATGGTTCTAAGACTGGAGTTCAGGAGTGAAGTGCCATTGGTGATGATGGGGGTAAAATTAAGAAATAAACAAACAAAGAAAAGATAGTTTGTTTATATAAGCTTGTTCAAGTTTGATCATCAAACCACACAGCAAGATAAAGGTTTTGAGGCATATTAATTGGTACAGATGTAGAAATCTAACATTATTCAGCTCCCCACACTTGGGGTACTTACACTTGTTTTCAAGGTGCTGCCTTGATGGGACTACAGGTGACATTTATGCTATATATTTTAAGTCCTAAAATTCTGATATTCTTTACTGTCTTTGTTTCAGGAACTTCACATTTACTTTAGAAAATAATTATTACAATTGCCTAAGTAATTTTGGACCTAAAGTCTATGATGCATTCATTTTGAATTGACCGCTTCCAAGCTTTATACATCAGAAAAAGAAGGAAAAAAAAATGAAAAAAAAAAATAGTTTGGAAAGTATTCTGTAGTTGTTCCTTGCTCTTTGAACTTTTCTTGCTTCCTTGGAGTTTTTATTCATTGGAACTTCTTACTTAGTAACAGAACCAAAAAAAAAAAAAAAACAACCAAAAACACAAAAAAACCCCAACAAAAAACCAAACAGAATTCCAGGAAAAATAGAGTAGGATTATAATGCAGCAAAAGATTCCAAGGAAACTAAAAACTTGATTCTTTTTCCATCTAGACTATCCTCTCTATCTCCTGATAAACAAATCAATAATACCAAGAAAAAATGCAGCTCTTGCATTCAACATTTTTGCATCATTTGCCAGAGTGGTTTTAGTATTGCTTGCTTTACTGCTGATCTTTTTATGTTGCTTTCAAATAGGACATTACAAAAGAAATAATTTAAATCAGATTCAAAACGCATATCTTGAGAGAGATGAGAAAGACATAAATGTCAAACTACGGAATGACTTTGTTCAGGCTGCAGTCAAATGGCAAGGCCCTGCTCCGAGATGGAGGTAACTGAGCAGGACACAAGAAACTACTGGAAACAGAAAAATCTGTGTCCAGAACTATAGAAGGGCTTATTTTCAAGAAAACCAGACATTTTCAGATATACAACGTGAAAACAACACCCTTTAGTGATAAATGCTTTTGTTGTCTATCTGAGAAGCATTAATAATTTAGCCTATCATGCGTCTAGATATGCGTTAACTTTTGAAGTATACTCTTTTGAAGTAATAAATAAACCTCACATTACTTAAGGAAGAACGCTTACCTACGTTACTATAATAGGTTGTTTTCACCTAGTGGAAAAGTACCATTCAGTATAAATTTCAGCATGTTACTCACAAAAAGCCTCACTGTTCAAGTAAGAACAAAGTCAGGGTATTTATCACATTTTAAATGACCAAGTGTTTTCGTAACCATTCAGCAGGGTGCATCACTGTAATAGCACAAATGATTCACCCAAAGTGTCTTTCATACAATAGAGCAATCACAAGCAGGGAGAGCATAAATGGCACTTATTTCAACTGACTATTGTGTATCCATACTGCAAATTGCTGATATCAGCATAAAGTACCAACACTCAAAAGTTTACTCAGCCCATGCTCATAAACTACTGCACAATACAAATAAATATGTTCAGTGACAGTCAATGCAAGCATCCTTCTAAAGTCATCTGAACGGCACACAGACCAAGTAGGCACAATGAAGGAGTCATCCAATACACTCTGCTGAGTAAAAAGCTTATCTGAGGTAGTGATTTAAAATCCTTTTATTGCAAATCAAGAGTAGCGGATTGTTATTGTTTGCTTACCAGCACTGCATGGAAGAGACTGGATTGCAAAGCAAGCCAGCTTCCAGAAATAAAATAGATTTAAGTAAGCAATATCCTACATAATCAGCTGCTTAATGTCTTGTGCAATGCTGGCTAAAGGAGTCTTGATTGCTCACTAACCTATAGCTTTCTTCTGCCTGTGGGCCTTTGCTGGATCAAAGCTAACAAAATGGTGGATTTAGGGGAAAAAAACCCAAAACCCACACACCAAAACAAAACCCCATGAACCCCACACACCAAAAAACCCCCACAAACCCAAAAAACACAAACACAAAACACGCAACAAAAATACACCCCCAACACAAAAAACCTAAAACCAAAACCAACCCCAAATTAAAAAAACCCTAAAACACAAACAAAAAAGGCTGGCAATTTCTAGCTACAGTTATTTCTCAAAAAGTCAGATTTTTTTTCCTTACCAAAAAACCTACTATCAGATTTAGCTCATAAGAAAATATTATGTAAAGCAATTTCTTTATCTGAACAACTCAAGAAATACTCCAATCTGTCCATCTCTTGACTATACCAAAGGTTGGAAAGCAGTAGCTGGGATGAAAACATTACATATAAGCATGTGTAACAGGAATTCAAGTTGGCATAGAAATCTATATACAGTCTTTATGCTACCAATGAATCTCTATATTATGATGATATTCTTTTTGCTAACAAATGGCTAGAACCTGGAACAGATACTGTGCAAAATAACTGTAATTATAAAATAAGCTAGGTCATAAAGACCAATGTTCGTGTCAAGTAAATTACAGTTTTATACACTGGGTTCTACAAGAAAAAAAAAAAAAAAAAGAGTATAAAAGTAGGAGCAAGCAGAAGCAAGCTCCCATGGGAAGACTGCCTGCTGTTTCAGAGGGGTTTATCCAAGATGATAAACCGAGACCAACACAAAATTTGGCCGACTGAATCTGCGTATCTTACTCCAGCAAGGCCACAAGTGTATCGATACCAGTGCTTCCTGTTAGGATGCAGTAGTCAGAGATGCAACTAGACGGATGACTGCACAGAATCCAGCATATTAACAACTGTTGTAACAAAAGGAAGGAAAAGTTAAGCCCATAAAAAAATCCATGGAAGTGTGTGAAGGGGTTGGAATGGGGGGGAATAAAGACAATAAGGACAGCACAAATTGAGAAAGAGGAGAAAAATGTCACTATTTATACTGAGTATTGGTGGGGTATTGTACAGAAATACTTAAGTCCACTAGATGGGTTATTAGTTGTCCAAGTTCACTGCCTCCTATTTATTTAATAAATGGCTTTACATAGGGTGATTTTTGTACTAATGTAATCTTAATTGTAATCTATTCTAAAAGTTATTTTAATGAACTGTTTCCTTCTCTACTCCCTCCCAGTTTATTAGTTAAGTCCTTCTCACAAAAAAGAACAGTCCTAGCTCACAGAATATATCTTCCTTCAAGAAAGGAAACCAACAGACTGAAATACACAAGCAATTAGTATAATTTTATCAGAATTTTCTGATTTTAATCATAGAATCATAGAATGTTTTGGGTTGGAAGGGACCGCTAGCGGTCATCTAGTCCAAACCCCAATTTTATCAGAATTTTCTGAAATTTGAGAGGATGAGACACCTTACATATTTTTCACATATTTACAAGTATTTTCCTTAAAGAAACAATGGATTATGAACTCACAATGTTTAAAGAAAAGGGCAAACCACACACACACTTGAACTGAAATATTCTGAAAAATAATTTGTATAACACTGTACCATCTTACTTTTTATGACAAATTACCTTCATGTTTTAATCCACATTCCTTGTGCTGTTCTGCCAGCTGCTGCTCACTTTTCTTGCAAATGTAACATCTGAAAACAAAAATACCATTCAGTTCCTTAAAACAGAACTATTACTCATTTCATGTTTTACCTAATCATTACAAGCCCTTCCCCCACCACAAGATGCAGCGTGGCACTGACAACCCCGATGCGGCGTGAATCATAACAGCCCCGCGGGCAGTATAGGTACTTAAGTACAGAGCCGAAGATTATGGGATGTTGGAAGTAACAGCATCACAGAGACGTAAGATCATACAGGTTGGAAGGGACCTCTTGTGTGGCCCAAGCCTCTGCTCAAAGCAGGTCTTATAGCATCAGGATGTTCAGTGTCTTGCTCAAGCAAGTTTTCAATATCTGCAAGGGTAGTGCTCACAACACCTCTGGGCAATACTGACTGCTGTAACAGTGAACGACACTGACATAGTGGAGCCAGTCTTTCATGTCACCAGTGCTGAGTACAGGGGAAGAATCACTTCTCCTGACCTGTTGGCTCCTCTTTTGCTTAGAAAGCCCAATACGTGGTCGGCCTTCCTTGCTGCAAGGACACGCTGCTGACTCGGGCACAGCTGTTGTCCACCAGGATCCCAAAGTTCTTTTCAGCAGAGCTGCTTTTCCAGCCAGTCAGTGCCAGTTAGTACTGTTGCATGGGACAATTCCACCCCAGGTACACGACATTTGACTCTCCTGAACTTCAGGAGCTTCCTCTCAGCTATTTCTTCAGCCCACCAAGGTCCTTCTGAATAGCAGCCCTGACTTTCAGCATGTAAACCACTCCTCCCAATCTGGTGTCATCCATAAAACTGATGAGAGCGTGCACTCTGCCACCGTCCCAGTCATTAGATACAAGGAAGAAATTCTTTACAAAGCAGGTGGTGAAGCGCTGGAAGAGGTTGCCCAGAGAAGTGGTAGAAGCCCCATCCCTGGACACATTCAAGACCAGGTTGGATGTGGCTCTGGGCAACCTGATCTAGTTGCAGATGGCCCTGCTCATGGCAGGGGGGTGGACTAGATGGCCTTTAGAGGTCCTTTCCAGCCCCGATTATTCTAGGATTCTGTGATTAATAAAGATGTTGCACAGTATTAGCCCCAGTATTGAGCCCCGAGGGACACCATTAGTAACTGGCTGCCAGTTGGTATTTACAACCTTACTAGATAGTCTAGCCCATTTTCCACTCATCCTCTTTAGTCTACACGTCATCAACTCAGTTTTAAGAATACTACAGGAAACAGTACCAAAGGCCTTGCTAAAGTCAAGGTATCTAACACCCACTGTTTCCCCCTCGTCCATGGGCTTGGGGACTTGCAAGGCCTGGGGGCAGACTACACCAGTGAAAAATGTGCCAAAGGAGTAATTTTCCATCCTTTTCCGTATCTTATCACTAGGTTCCCATAACACTAAGCAGCAGGCCCACAGTTCCTTTAGCCTTTTGTCGTGATCAGTATACTTGTATAATCTCCTCATAAGAAGTAACACCCTTAACGTGCCTCACTGGTTTCAACTCCACCTGAGCTTTGGCTTTCTCAGTTCCCTCCCTGCACGTTTGGAAGAACACAGACATATTCATCTAAAGTAACCCATTCCACTTCCATGTCTCTTTACTTCTCAGATCCTTGCTCATCCACGTTGGTTTTCTATCATGCTCACTGAAGTTTCTGCATATCAAAATGGCTTGATATGGCTTAATGGCACAATATTCTTGGCTTAATGGCACAATATTCTTGTGCTTTGAGAAGGTATCAACGAACTCTCCTGGGCCTTTTTGTCCTCCCGGGCAGTCTCCCATGGAGTCTTGCCAGGATTCCTGAATAAACCCAGATCAGCTCTCCTAAAGTTCAGGGTTGCAATTCTGATTGTTGTCTTGCTTACTTCTCTCAAGATTTTAAACTCTATAATCTCACAGTCACCACTGCCAAAACTGCCCTCAACCATCACATCCTCCCATTTCCTCTTCTGTAACAAGACCAGCAAAGCATTTCTCATAGCCAGCTTGCCAATTACCTGCATGATCACTGTCATCATCACACTCCAGGATTCTCCTAAATTGCTTGTGCCCAGCCCTATTGCCCTTCCAGCAATTATCAGGATGTATAAAATCCCCGGTGAGGCACCAGGCACTCTTTACTCCCTGACTGAGACCTGGCTGACAGCTTTCCCCCTCTGGAACTTCCCCTGCACCAAGGCACTTGATGGATCAGGACAGTTGCTCCAGCTAGTGCTGGAGACCGTGATCTGTATGTAGCATGTCACAGCACAGCCTCAAGTTCCATGTACTTTCTGGCCAAAGTTTCTGGCTCCTATGTATCCTGCTGTGCTGTTTGCTGCTGTGACAACTACTATATCTCTGATAGCTACATTCATATATAAGAATAATAATAAATACTAGTGCATAGCTTCAAGCAGGTGAAAGCAAAATAAAGGAAGGAACACTGGGAGATTAAGGTAGGCCCCGGATTGGAGAAACAAGTGACAAATTTCACTTAGAATTTATACAGCATAGTAGTAGTCTATAAAAAGAGGCTAAATAGGCTGATTCCTGAAAGGACCCATCCTCAGGACAAGCCATGCCAGCTGTTGTCATGGCACTAAAACAATTGCTAAAATTGCTAGATCTAATTACAGTGTGAACATTTGAGAACTCTTCAGTAATTATTTCCAACTGGAGAAGCTACGAGGCAGAGAGACTTCTATTTATTAGCAGTAACACAGCATAGTACCCTCAGCATCTTATAACCAGGTACTGTACTGTTATACTTTGCTTCATGTAAAACTGAGGAAGCAAGGGACAAGGTAACAAAATGTTATTTCATTTTTGTTTACAGACCTGATAAAATGAGGCGTTCTCTTTAATCATAGAACCATTTAGGTTGGAAGAAACCTTTAAGACCATCAAGTCCAACCATTAACCCAGTGCTGCCAAGCCC